>WEIS01073775.1:0-25492 GCA_013389965.1 Todus mexicanus | reverse complement strand
ATTTCCAGTGTGATTTACTGGTTACAGGTATTACCCCTGTGGAGTAATACCTATTAATCGTTTCATAATGGTATTTTTGCTATAGCTTTTATTTTCCCTGTAATTTGTGATTCTAAATACATGTTGAAGGAAGTAACCTTTTAGTGCAATGTTAAGTATCAGTAGAATTTTTTATATATATATATATTTAAAATAAAAATAACCCACTGCATAAACAAACAAGGATGTAAGGTTAACTGTTGTGGGTATTGTGCTTCCCTTTTCCCCCTTCCCCCTTACCTTTAAGTGACAGAAATGAACATTCATAGTGAACGAGCTACCTTGTAACCTCTCATTTTCAATTAATCTGGAAAAAAATTACAGACTTGTAATTTTGAGAGCAGGTAGGTGGCTTTGATGGAAGTTATTAGCAGAGAATCAAATCCTGTGGCTTTGCAGACTCATCCTTACGTAAACTCATCCCCGCCATGAAGTTCAATTCGTGACACATTGTTCCCTTTAGACGTGCCTAAAAGAGCATTTCACCTTTTTGAAAAAATTGTCCTTACATCCCTGTAGTTACCTAACTCTTCTGTGTACATATAGCTCTACATATGAAATACTTCGTAAAAAGATAAATTACGCTATTTTCAAAATACTCTGAGATACAAAGTTGTGCAGGTGCCAAGTTTGATAGTATATTGCTATAAAGACTAAGAATTAATTAGTGTTATCCGAGTATATATTCTTTAAGCTGGGAGTACAGATTTAATACTGCGGGGTTTTATTTTTGCTTTTCTTACATTTCATAGCATTTCATACTTTCTTCAGACTACCCCATGCTTCTATCGAATTTCTTCTATTTTGTTTATTTTTCTTTCTCAATTTCCGATCCCTTAAAGGCACAGTGACCGACCACACACTCATGCTTCTCACTAACGTTACTTGCATAACCCCGGCAGATTGAAAACCATCTTTTTGTTTCCAGCTGAACACAAGTCATTTCATCTAAGCAAACAGTGCGAGACTACTGGCAAAAACCTTTCCCCCACTGAAATGGATGGAACCAACTTCTCAGCTTCGGCCTCTAAGTACTCTGCTCTTCAGTCTTACGGTGTTGTGGAGCAAAGCCCCAAACAAACTCCATGCGTACGTGCGGTTGCTGAAGCTGTTAGTATTCACAGAGCATAGCAAGGAAACCGAAATCAAATGTTCTCATTGCTATTTCTACATTTACATACAAAACTACTGACAGTACTGTGAAATACTGAGAGAGAAGAAAACAGCACAGAAATGTTTGGGGTTTGACTACTCTCCACGCATTCCTCTGACCTAACTAGATGAAAGCCAGCAGACCAGCTTGCTTCTGCTAGACATACTCTTTTCCTGCTAGTCTCTTACGCTAGCTGACAGCATCACTAAATTAATAAACACCAGTGACTCGGCCTAAAACGGAGCATGTTACAGCCTGTGTCATTGACCTTGTTCACTCCGCATTCCAACAAGATGCAATAAATTACCACTGCAGAGAAAAGGATGGAAGAAACTGAATTGCTACTACCGCCTGCGTAGCAGAAGCCAGTTGCTCGCCTAAGTAAAACCGTGCGTTATCTGGAAGGCGACGGAAGGCTCAGACTGATTATGCAGTTTGGTCTATCTGCAGGACAGCTGCTTGGGTCGTTTCTTCATCAGAGTGTTCCATTTCCTCGCCGACTGGCTTGTTTCTTTCATCATACAGTTTCTGGCTAGAAACTTCTAAAGGCATCCCATACTCTTCATCATCTTCAACAATGGACAGCTCGATGCTGTTGTTCATCATGGCGTTCCCTTCCATTCTGACTTCCTTCTCTAGACAATCGGCTGCTGCTTTGCTCTCCTCGGTCAGCGAGGTGGTAGGTGTCAGATCTGAGTGCATGTCGGCAAATGACACTTCATCCTCATTCTCAGCTTGGTTGTTGCTTGTATTTTCTGTTGGTCTGTCCTCAGCTTCAGCGGGGCTTTCTCCTTCACGCACCTTCTTCACATTGAACGTGAGGGGAGATACTTTGAAGGCTGAACTCTTTGAAGAAGAGGATTTCTGATGATGCACAGTAAGTGATTTCTTGATCTTTTCTCTCCGTTCAGGCGAGACAATCTTTGTGCTGATCTTGTTCATCTTCTTCTCGATGTTTTGACGGGAAAATGCTTTCTTGAGGCTGTCTACCTTCTTGAGGCTGGATCTTTTAATTTTCTCAGCTCTTGATTCTTCTGTCTTCTCCTCTGCGCTGTCATCTGCATCATCTTCCTCATGGAACATTTCATCATCTGAACCCAGCTCCACTGTGTGTAAGGTTTCTTCCAGTGTTTTGTTCTCATCCGCAGGCTCCTCTTTTCCTTCTGTAATGCTGGGAATAGGCTCTTTTGCAAAAACACTGGCAGGGATCTCATTTTCCTCCTGAAAGAATTGACAACATTTGAGTTTCATAGTTCACAGGACACAAATTTAATAAACAAAGCAGAATCCCGAACAATTACTTTTCTTTTCCCCCCATGATGAGATGAAGAATGCTGAGCATCTCATGTTGTTTCAGTATATTTAAGGAGTAACAAGCCACTCAAAGCCCACTGAACCATTAGCTGGTAAAGTTCAAGACTAATGAGCTGTCAGCTCAAAGATTTCTCTTTCAGAGCAACTTGGAATGTATACAGAATGGAAATCCCGTTCTTTGTCATTTAAATGAAATACTCTTTAGGAAGAGTTTATCTGCAAAGTTGTACACCTAGCTCTGGGGAGAAGGGACACTGGCGGCGAAGGAGGTCATGCTACAGACCCCTGTGTAGACCTACAGAAGTCAGGTAACATACTCCACCCCAGCCCCGATTTTTCAGTTTCTCTAGCCAAAGGCTGGAAATATCTCTGCAGAGATGTTGGTTGCATCTGAGAGGTATCTTAGATAGCAAATGCAGTTAGCACTTGCACAGTATTTCAGAAAAATGTACGTTGCTGTTAAAAATGCAGTTCAGGATGTATAGAGTATGTGCTATTTTACAGCTATTTACAGAAAAGAAGTTAGCAAATTTGGTTGGTAAAGTGTAAATATTAAAAATATGGACAGGACAACACCTTGAAAAATAAAACTAAAAGGTTTATGGCATACAAAAATAAACAGACATTCTGCCGCATAGAAAACACTAGAAATCACTTCTAGGTAAGGGGAAAATTATTGCTTTTTGGAAACAAATCAAGAAAGGGCATGGGAAGAAGGAAGGGATCTGCAAACAAAACAGGCTGAACAAGGGTAGGTGCTGCAACTCGTAACGAAGGACCTCTGTGACTACCAAGTGCAGAAGCTCTGCAACCCCGAGCAGTTCAGAGGCAGCACAATGAACACTCTGTTCTGCGGTAGGTTTTGCAGGCATCTGCCCATGCAAAGAAAACGAGGCTCCTCGCACGCTCCCTTGTGCTTTCAGAATTGTTACGGCTTAGATCTGCATAGTCTCTATTCATTACCTTTTTCCTCACTTCCAGACAGAGTGTGTGCAGTATCACTTAGTCGTATGGATTGGAAGGATTTTCTTCCCCTCCATATTTATCTTTAGACACGAAAAGCAGTAAGTGCTGAGTGAAATGGTTGTAATAGTCTCAGATCTGTCCCTAGTGGGCCTGAGTGTACAGTTAAGGGGAAGAAAGGCCACACACGCTTTGAGGTTCATGCTCATTATTTCAGGACTGAGCATACAGTTGTGATCATTGGAGAGAACAGTGTCTTGGGTTAAATTTGCTGTCGAGGCTCTATAAGGATGTTGTACATGGTTGGTTTTAAAAACAAAATAGTCCTGACTACCTTGTGGTGCCTCTGGAACTCGGGAATATGCAAACGGACAGGCAGAATTGCTTTATATCATATATACATGGTATATAATCATATATACTGTGATTCCAGTGTGTTGATGAACATCCCTCAAGGATATAAAAATGAAAAGGATGGAAAAATATGGATAGCAGTTTGACAGTATGTTTGTGCTTGTCTTCTATGGTTTTTTGCACACCTTTCTGGACCAGTGGCCCCAACTGGATACACTGGCACAGCTGAAGCTTTCCAGGCCCTTTGCCTGGTGGAACATCTAGTAAAGCCAGTGCTCTTCTCCTGACACCTATTTATGTTGTTGCAGCTATCGGCAACAGCGACCAACATAACAAAACAAAGACAACCTGCACCAGCTTTAAGTGAAAGCAGCTGTAACTGCAGTACAAATATTTATATTTTCTCTCCACTGCAGTTAATGAAATGTGGATTACATGAGTAGGTGCAGTGTTAAATTATTCCCCAGAGCACGAGAACTCAGTGTAAAGCATGATTTACGTGTCTTGTGCATTCTTTCCAAACCGAGGTAATCGCATTCGGTTTTATGCGTCTGAACATTCAGGTGTTAAGTGCCTGAATGGCATAGAAAACTCTGCTTTTAATGAGTAAAGATGGGTTGTAACTTTTAAAGTATTTAATCTGGAAAAGTGGTGTCATACGAGATTGATCATAGTGCAGTCTGCGCCAGAGACGGGCCTGTGCAGCTCTTCTCAAGGTCAGTTTAGCTCTGTCTCTACAGTGTTTGCCTTAAACTGAAGTAGTGCGTGCAGTCTCCAGAAGAATACGGACATAGACTTTATTTCAAATTTTATCAAATTTGTGACCGAGTTGAAGGGAGAAGATCAAACTATCCATATTTACAAAGAACAACCAACCAGCCAAAAAAAAAAAGTTCTACATAATAATGAGCTAATGCTTCAATTAAAAGCAGATCCTAGGTGGTCTTTGGCTATCAGACAGAACTGGCATTAAAGAAATCACCTGTCTAAGCTTCCTGCATGGCCCTTGAAATCATCAGCCTCTGGGCATCTATTTACTTTGCTTGTACTATGGGATTGACATTCCTTCCCATCTCCTTTCTAAAAGACTTCAGGATCACAGGAACTATTAAAATGCGAATGCAAATAAATTAAGTAAAATGTTTTGGAAGTACCAAAGTGACCTAGTAGGAACGCTCTGTGGTTGCACAGACATTCCTATTTCCAGTACAGTTACTGATCACACGTTGTAAGTGGGCTATTGGTAACTTCTTGTCTGACAAGTTTATATGACGGCTGTACTTTGTTTTTGATACATTTTTCAAGCAGTCTGGTATTTCATTTAGAAATGCTAGAACAATACACTGAAAAATGCAACTGTTACAAACGACATAACTATTTGCCATGCCAAAAAAAAAAAGTAAAAAAAAAAAAAGTAGAACTTTGATCTTTTCTTCTTGATCTAATCTAAAATTCAGAGAAAGCAATGCATCTTATTATTTTCTACACCCGCGCTCAAAAACAGCACTTGCATTTTCTCAGATGAGCTTAACTGTAGCTAGCTAGTTCCTCTGAATTTTATTTTTCCCCAGGAGACAAAAGATAATAGTGCAAGTTCTCTGTGTAGAACAACACTTGCTATTACGAATAATAGTTGCCAAGTTAAAATCAGTGCTTTGATCAGCCATTCTTGGGAACTTCCTAAAGGTTATAATCTCATCCCCATCTTTTACTAGAAAGGAAGATAAGATCTGCAGCAGTGTACTACAAAACTGGACAGCCTGAGTGAACAGGTAGTTGATTTACTCAGGAGTGCAAACTCTCTGAGGCCATAAAATGGAAATTGGTGTGCTTTGGTTTTGATTTTTGTTAGATTTGTTGTAAGAAGCCATTGCCTTGAAGAAGGGGAGATGGCATTTTCCCATGCTTTCCACACTCCAGGCTCCTCTATACTTCACAGATGTTGTTCTATCCCTAAATGATTACTAGTCAAACTTCTTTTGCTACACAAAACAGGTCAGAAGATGACAAATCNGAGGTGTTTAAGGAAAGACTGGATGCTGCACTTAGTGGCAGGGTTTAGCTGATGTCGTGGTGTTAGACCATAGGCTGGACTTGATGACCTCAGAGGTCTTTTCCAGCCTCAATAATTCTGTGATTCTGTGATTCTATAACCAGCTACAGCTCCACCTACTTTCCTTTGAACACGTAATTGCTCTTGAGGTCTGGATGTCACCACAGGGAGGGAAGAGCGCAGGGAGTGGGCTGGGATGATGAGCAAGAAGGAGGATATCGCTGGTTGCCCATTTGTATGTCCTGTGCAGGCTGGAGCATTGGCTGCACCTGACCCCCTCACAGCACCACTGGGTTGAAGCTTAAGAGCCATGTGAGGTGTTCTTGTCATTAATCAGTAGAAGAGTATTGTCTCTGCAAGGCTCTAGTGGGAAATCTGGCAGTTAAGATAATAGAATTATTGGCTCGTGATTCTTGTTTCCCTCACTTGTTCATTTTTGAGTTGAAGTTGCTTTTTCAAAAGATTATTACAGTGACCTTATAATGTCTTAGGGGTGATAACAATTAGAGTTAAAGGTTGGACTGGATGATTTTTTAGGTCTTTTCCAACCTCAGTGATACTGTGATACCCAAACAACAACCAAATGGCTAATTTCCTGTGCCCTCCTCTTGCTTCGGTTCAGGATGAAGCATTTACCAACAGCAGGATCAGAAACAGGCTTCAATATCAGTGTGCTTGACCCCAAGCTGCAATTCTGGTGTATTTTATCTGTCCTATTCACTAGTAAACATACTTAATTGAAAAATTAAACACAAGCCCTTTTTATCTAGCATTTTGCTTCTGCAGCTAAAAAAAAAGCAAACAAAACCCCCACCAAACCAGAACCAAAAAGCTGATCATGTGGCGAGAACAAAATAAAGGGGAACAATGCCAAAGCTTAACAAGGATTTTTAAAACAGTCACTTCAGTGTTTTGCTGAATTGCTGTGTCACTCGTGGCATTTGCAATAACTTTTGCATCCTCGAACGCTTGGAATGGGGCTCCATTAAAATATGCCACAAATTAAAGAAATATATGCAAACTAGGAACAATGCGGACAGTCTAGGGAGAGAAAACTAAGAGCATTTTAATGGAAAATATGTAAATAGCTGAACTTTTCTAAACGCAGTTTATTCTCGGCGTGTATGCCGAGGGAAAGCTGATGTTGGCAAGTGGCAGCACAGTTTCATAAAAAGCAGAGCTGGAGCTCAGTCATGTGTTTTGGCTATGCTCAGTGCTCCCACCAAGTATCAGGGAGTTTGAGGTATACGGTGAATGCAGAACTGAATCACAAATGTGTATTTTTATTTTCATACTGAGCTGTCTTCCTACGCTGGAAAAGTGAGTCCTAATGAGAAACATGCTGTGTTAAATTTTGGATTGTGTGAAATTCTTTTCAGTGGAAAAGAAGAATCTCCCAACTGAAGAGAAATCTCATATATCCATATCTCCCTTTTGTTCTTACAGAAATCTGGCGTCAATACGGCTTCATTGCTGTGACTTCTCCTTCCTCCAATTGTTTTTCCACAGATTCCTGCTCAGGGCAGTACAGAGCCCAGCCAGCTGCCTGTTCTTCTCCCTCTCTACAATTATCCTGGCAAGGCAGCGGCCCCGCTGACTACCAGGTCATCCCACCTCCACCCAGTAAGGAGACCTCACAGCAAGATTTCGAGGAGGTGGGCACACAGGTAAGGCACCTGCCCAGGCTGGCAAGCGGTGTACGGGCATGGCCTGGAGAGCACGCACCATCACTCTGGGTGCAGCCACTTCCCCAGTGGAAAATCCCAGCTCCTCCCAGGCTTCACCGGAGAAAGCCCCAGGCGCTCCCCACCCTGGCCACCCTCCCACGCCCCGGGAAGCTCTGCTGGCTGCCTTGGTTTTCCAGACAGCCACGCTGCCTTTCAGCAACAGGCCAGTGCCAGGAGCAATTCCCAGTTGACAGCTGGGTTTTATTTATTTTTATTTTTTAAACTGAATTTAACTGCAATGTTTCTTTTCTAAGGCTTGTGTTCCTGATCTGTGTCGGCTTGGGACCAGTTAAGTTCATCTCCCCTCAACCATGGCAACATATTTTCCTGTGAGACAGGAACACAGTCAACTAAATCCTTGTAAAAGCAATGAAGAACAGACCTCCTGTCCAAAGGTACCACCCCAGTGACAGGTAGTGGAGAAGCAGTGGATTTTCTTTAGCTTTTGTTCTGGGACATGGACTTGTGGTGTTTGCTTTGAGCTTGTGCACTTTAGGACTCGGTATTATGGAAAGGCTCAGAGGTTTAAATAGGCCTTAGGTTTGTAATACTATTTAGTGTCAGGGAACAAGCCAAGCCAGCCCTCCCCTCTCAGGATGCAGCTTTACTCATCAAGCCCCTCTTGGTGAGTTTTACCAATGCTTTTAACCAGTGCCTGCAGATCAGTACCACTGGGCAGCAGTAACAGGGATCCTTAGCTGAAGCAACCATAACGGCCCCCACACAACGATATTCTACACACTATGTCATCTTAAAATGCGAAATTTGGGCTCTCTGGAGAAAGATGCTGTAGTTACACTAGCAAGGCCTTAATTCCCATGCTTGCAGCTAGCAAGAATGCCACAAAATTACCTTCCCACAGGCCACGGTGGTTGCACCCACCCAACGGGAAGCGTTCAAGGTCTAGGTTTGCACCAGGAGGTGGGAGCCAGTCATTAGCTAACACGTCCTGGGAGATGGCAATGTTTCGACTCACAGTTAACGGATCTTAAATTACTCGGAGGCCAAAGAACACGTCTTTTAATTTACCCAGTCCCTGGAATAATTTCCACATTCCTTCTAGGGTGGAAACCACCATGCTCGGTACATGCCACAGCTCCTCCTCTTCTGGCTTGAGAAGCCTGGACAGTAATTTGGGAGAACAATAAGTAGGGAGGTGGGGGCTTCCTCTCTGGGGGAAGCGTCTGTGCACTAACCAGGCCTGCCAGCTTTTCAAAATCAAATTCTCCTTTATTTAAATAGAACACCCCCTCAGCCCCCTGCAACAACCCAAGCAGTAGAGTTAGCGGATGAAACGCGCAGCCAACAAGTTTAGCCTGAGGAGCAGGTGATGTGCCTGACCTGTGGCTGCTCCAGCCCCACATTCACTCTCCTTCCCTCCACCTTAGTGCCCTGTGAAGGTCTTTTTTTCTTTTTTTAAAAGACGTGAAAGTCATATCCTGTGTTTAGTTAAAGCTCACACTGTGTTCTGTCCAAACCATTGCTTAAAAAGGGGAAAATATGCGAAGTGCTGCTATCACTGGACGGGCTCCCAGGAAGCTGATTTTTTAGCTGAAGTTTTAGATCATCCCTGAATGAGCCCAAAGATCATGAGGAGCAAAGCGGGGCTAAGGGTGGGTGTGACAGGGAGCCACGGCACTGCCCCCATCCCGCTTCTGAGGGCAGGTGCAAAAGTGGCTGAAGAGTGAGGAAAATGGGCACTTTTCTCAAGTTTGCTAAAACAAAGGGCCCTCTCTTCAAATTTGCTCAAAAAAATTCCACCGTGCAACTAAACAACTCATTCACCACATATGCGAAGAGTTACTATAAGACAGCTCTTTCCCCAAGTTTGCTGAGAATAATAGGTGGTTCTTTTGTCAAGTTAGCAAAATAAGGTCTCTTCCCTCAGGTTTGCTAAGATTTAGTAGAGGACAGCTCTTTCTCCTAGTTTGCTAAGAGTAAAAAAAAGGCTCCTTCTCCATAGTTTGCTAAAAGTTAGCAAAAAAGAAAAAAAAAAAAAAAAGACTCCTGGTGTTTACCAAGAGTTAGCAAAAAATAAATAAATAAAGGGCGTTTTCCCCAAGTTTGCCAAGAGTTAGCAAATAGAGACAACTCTTTCCACGGCTTTGCTAGCAGTTGGCAAAACGGGCTCTTTCCCCATGTTTCCAAAGAGGAAAAGTGGTTGTTTCTCCTAAATTTGCTAGGAATAAAAGAGAGCTGTCTCCCCAGGTTTGCTGAGACGGAAAGCAGGTGTTTCTGGTTTTTCTCCCAACTTTGCTGTTCACCTTTTTTCCAAGTTTTCCCAGGGTTAGTACCAAGTTTGGCAAGAGTTACACACACACAGATTCACAGAAGGTTAGGGATTGGAAGGGACCTTGAAAGATCTAGTCCAATCCCTCTGCTGGAGCAGGATCACCTAGAGATAGCACCAACTCTGCCGAGAGCTAGTACCAAGTTTGCCGAGAGTTAGTACCAAGTTTGCCAACAGTTAGCACCAAGCGCGCTCTTGCTCTAAACTTGCTCAGGACACAACTCAGCTCTTCCGTGAAGTTTGTTCAGGAGTTAACGGAGCTCGGGCTTGGAGGACAAGCCCGGGGGGGTGGGTACAAGGCGGCGGGGTGGCTGCAGAGCCTCTCACCTGGAAGATGAGCACCTTGAAGCGGTCCCTGCGGAGGAGCTGGGCGTGATGCTGCTCCAGGCGGCGCACCTGGTCGCATTGCCTCTCCAGCCGCTCCCTCACGGCTCGGGTATGGGCGCAAACCTTCCGCGACTTCTCCAGCAGCTTCTCCACCGCTTCCCCCGTCGCCCCGTGGCTGCGGCACAACTTGCCCAGGTCTCCCTGAATCCCCCGCACCGCCCCTTCCAAACCCCGCTGCCTCTGCTCCATCTGCCGCTGCTGCCCTTCCACCGCTTCCAACATGGACACGAGTTTCTCCAGCAAGGCCAGGACGGTCAGGGCGTTCACTTGCCCCCCGACGGCCTCCGAAGGAGGGAGCGGGGGCACCGCGCTGCCTCCCGCCGCTTCCCCCATGGCTGCGACCGGACGGGACGGGACGGGCCGGGCGGCGGCTCCCGGAGCTGCTCTTAAGGGCTGAGCCTGAGCCTTCCCCTCCCCCGGGGAGGTTTTAGGGCAGAGCCCGGCCCCGGCCCGCCCCGGCCACAGGCTGCCTCTCCCTGTCCCATACCAGCCCCCCCCGCCAACAGCCTGGATGAACAAGCCCCGGGTGTGTTCTTGGCAAAACCGGCAGCAGAGGGCAGGAGATACCGCGGAATGCGGAGGGAGAAGGGGATGGGGCGGTGTGGCTGGAGCTGTGTGGCAGAAAAGGACCTGGGGGTTCTAATCGACAAGGGCTGAACATGAGGCAGCTGTGCCCAGGTGGCCAAGAAGGCCAAGGGCACCTGGCCTGGATTAGAAATGGTGTGAGCAGCAGGAGTAGGGAGGGGATTATCCCCCTGTGCTCATTGTCATCATAGAATCTTTGAGGTTGAAAAAGACCCTTGGGATCATCGAGTCCAACTGTCAACCCTACTCTGCAAAGTTCGACCCTAAACCATCTTCCCCAACACATCTAAATGCCCTTTAAACACATTCAGGGATGGGGATTTAACCCCCTGCCCTGGGCAGCCTATTCCAGGAGCTGACTACTCCTGCTGTAAAAAAATTTTTTCCTAATATCTGATCTAAATCTCCCCTGTTGTAGTTTGGAACCATTCTCTCTTACACCTTGAGCATTGTGTTAAGTTTGGGGCACCTCAATCCAAGAGAGATCTGGAGGTGCTGGAGCGGGTGCAGAGGAGGCAACAAATATAGTAAAAGGCCTGGAGAATAAATTTTATGAGGAAAGATTGAAGGAGCCGGGACTGTTTAGTTTGAGAAAGAGGAGGCTGAGGGGAGACCTCGTCGCTCTCTCCAGCTCCCTGAAGGGACATTGCAGAGAGGTTGGTGCTGGGCTCTTCTCACGGGTGACTAGCGATAGAGCAAGAGGGAATGGTTCCAAACTACAACAGGGGAGGTTTAGACTAGATACTAGGATTGGACTAGATGATCTTTCGAGGTCCCTTCCAATGCTGAACATTCTGTGATTCTGTGAAAGAGGGGAGAGGAGGTACCTGTGGGGATAGTCCCGAGTGTTTGTGGGTTCAGGCTGCAACTAAAGCCAGGCCTTTAATCTGAAGGCATTAAACAATGAAAAAAAAGCAAATTATTACCGTAATTCATGCAGCTATTATTGTAACAGCTGGAGGTTAATATTAACGTGTTATAGCAATGTAAGAATATAGTTTTGTTATATAACTATACAATATAACTCTAAAAATAATTGTCTACAATAACTGTCATAATAATTTATACACTTGTAATGTATTCATACGTGGTGAATCAAATCTCCCAGTGCGCCTGCCACCAAACAAACACCCCATGCAACACAAGACTGGGCTTTTAAAAAGAAGAATTTAAATCCTTCACCACGTTCTTATTTTTATTATCGTTCCAAGGGCAGATGCAAGAGCTGTTTTTAGGGGGTGCTGATAAGAGTTAACAAAATGGGCTCTTTTCTCAAGTTTGCTAAGTTTTTACAAAGAATTAAGATGATATATTCTTATTCTTATTCTTATTCTTATTTTCTTATTCTTATTCTATTCCATTCCATTCCATTCTTAATTTTTATTGTTCAAAGAACCCAAGCAACCCAGTCTGGTGGTGCATGAGGCGCTTGCTTGGTGGAAAGAATCCTGAGAAGTTCGTTTCACCGCCTGCGATGTGGAGATGAGCTGGGCACTCTCGTTGCCCTGATTCTCCGATGTTTTTTTGGTAACAAATCGTAGGGTTAGAATGGCTGTTTAGGGGGAACAGTGATAAACTGGGTGTGGTGGCACAGGGACAGTGTTTTCAAGCTTTTATGAAGCACCAAAAGGAGCTACTTGGCATGAAGAAATGCCAAGCTGTTTATTTAGAGTAAGACATAACTGTTCTTAGGTCTGATTCCAAGCTGTTATCATCAGGGAAAATATTACAGATATTAATGGACTTGGGTTGCTCATCCATATGCTGACGTTCTCAGGCACAGTCAATTTCTTTTTATCTTCTGTTCTTGACATTTGCCTGGTAACAGGACTTCTTGCAGCAACACAGATGTTTCTAATACTTAGGTATATAGAATTCTAATACTTGGGTAGCTGAAATACAGTATTTCGTAATACTTGGGTATATGTAATTCCTCCATGATTTTCCTGCATCCTGTAGATTAAATCCATCTATTTGGAGTCCAAGTGGATGTGAGCCTCACCTCTTTCTTTCTTTTTTTTTTTTTTTTTGTACACAAAACCAAAATATTTTAATCATTTTGTCCCATAAAGGAATAGAAGTGAATGACTTAAGAATAATGCAACTGAATTAGCCATTTCAATTACTGGATGTTCAAGCCCTTGAATGTTACCGTTAGTATACGATTTTCTGGTCCTTGTTGTTTTGGGGGGTTTTTTTCCAGCCTGCAACATCTATTCCTCAAGTTGTGGGAGCTTGAAAAATGCATTTGGTAAGTAAGTGTGTTCACTTAGGAAAAAATGAAAAATAAAAAAATCACTGACTCTGCCAGAGTTGTCAACAGGGAAAGTATGCTGAGACTGTAAAATATGCAGGCTCAGAGGGGAGTGGACATACTTTTACGGAGCAACCTAAACAAAACCCTTCTGTTTCTTCTGGCTCTCCCTGGCAGCACTACCTGATACACCCTTCCGAAGACATTTGTGTTTCCAAAGCACAGCCGGAGTCTGCCCCTCTTGGTACAGGAGCCTCCCCATCTTGCTTCTGCGCTATCTCCCTTCCTTTTGGCAAGGACCTTGGAGCCTGGGCGTGGAGACGGCATTTTTGCAGAGAGCAGCAGGTCACCCTGCTCTGGCAGGATCTAACGCGCTGTCAGTGGGTGAGTGGGAGAAGGGCAGGAGTTTAAACTGGTTGTAGTTTATAGCAGAGGTGGCACATGCTGCTGCTGGCTCTGCCTGTGGCTGCGATGGTGAAGAGGAGGGATGGAGAGAGGCCGCTGCCTCCAGCAGTACTACTCATGGCTTTTGCTTTCCTGGCAGCCTTCTCCTTTCCAAAGCCAGAGGAATAGCAAGCCCAGCTCTCCTCTCCATCTCCATTTCAGTGCTCATCCTTCTTCCTCTCCTTTCTCCATGGAAGGGGCAACCCCACTCTGACTGCGCCCAGCGACATGTCTTTCCTGTGGGAAAATCACGTATCTTTTTTTCCCCACAGTTAATTTTTTCTTTAGGTTTGATGAGCTGTGGTGAAGCCTTGGCCTAGCTGTGGTCTTGGCTGCTGGATGAACTGGCTTTCCAGCCTGTCTCTGGTTTGCACTTCGGAGCCTTTCTGCATCAACCTTCTGCTGTGTGTGGCACATATGCGCGATGGAGAAGATAGACGTGCTGTCTCTGTAATCTCAATAAACACTCCTGAATCCTATTATGAGCCTTCTGCAAAGATTCGGCAAGTTTTTGAATGTTTGAAACTCCCAGCCAAGGGAAAAGCTGCAGCACGTCACTGTAGCCAGCACAAAATCCAAGGAATGGTGTCCCGGTGAGTTCTCTGATCCAGCAAAGCAAAACTAGGGACAGCAGTGTTGATGTGGCTGCAAGGCCCATCTGCACCCACTGCAGAGGGTTCCTTGGGGTCCCTGTGGCTCAGGAGGTGCCGTGTTGCCCCCATGCTCCCTGCCTGGCCTTGCCACTGGGGTCACTGGCCCTGAGGCGATGCTGTGAGGAAAGGGGGGGGTGATGAGACCAGGAATAAGATAACCCCAAACTGGCACCTCTTCCAGCCAGCCACTAAATTCCATCTGTGGGTTTTGACAGCAGCTGTCAGCTATGATTACCTGTCATGTCTGTAACAACACTGTCAGGCTGGCTGAGCTGCCAGCACTTGGAGGATTCGGAGACTTTTTGTGCAGGTTTTTGGTTGGGGTTTTTTTTAGTTTTATTGATTAATTCAACATGGTATCGAAGGAGGTGTTTTTGCCAAGTTGCAATGTAGGATTTACTGGTGAGAAACTTTCTAGAGGAAAACATTTTATGTTTATTTAGAATGAAGAAGTATTAAAGGGATTAAATTTATCAGGGTCATCCGATGTAAGTCAAGAGTTCCTTTCATGTAAAATCAATGCGCGTGAATTATACGGACAGGAATTGGGGGTTAACTCACTCATTAGTCACGTGGTGCTCAGGATAATAAATGTTTGATGCTGGAGCATTACTGATAATTTATTAGGCATGGAGTAATAGGTAAAACAATATGACGGGAAAGGAAGGAGAGGGGAATTAATAGGGGAAGGAAGAAAGGCAAGGACCGTACAGATCATCCTCAGCTTATTGAATTTCATGTCCAAGCTCCCACTGACATTAAAGTACGGCATGAAGCCATCTAACTGTATAAATGTAGGTAGACAAAGAGGTGGTTAATGGGAAAAGCTGAGAGAGACATGGGAGGAGAGCACAGCAAGGGAGGGAGGGTGCCTCAAAGTCACTGATGTCTGCTTCAAGGGGGCAGGGAAGAAAAGAACACACGTGGAATGGGGAGAAATCATGCTGCGTCTACGCACAGTGTCTGCATCCAGCAAGCAACTGAAGACGTGAAACTTGGTTGCCTCTTGCTGAAGGGTTTTTCTGAGGGCTGCTCCTGGCTCACAGTAGTATTTCCCTCCTATCAGCCTGCTCGGTTCACGGTGGTGTTATCATACCGTCAGGGTTGCTGTCTTTTGGTCAGGGGTGGTTGAAAGCGGCCAAAAACTTATGGGGAAATGGAGAGCAGACTGGCTGGCTTGTTAAACATGCACAGCAATCGAGTGAGTTTTGTGTCACGAGGCAGTGAGGCTAAAAATGCTGATGAGATTTGTCCCAGCAGAAGACATTTTCACCCCTTAGCCACAGGCTGCTTTTTCCAGTGGCGCAGCACAGATAAATTAATCCATCAACCCTTAATGTTGCATTTTGATGTTTTTTGAAATAAAATGGTGTGTCTATTATGAGCCAGTCTCACCAGCAGCACCCAGTTTGTTTCGTGCTGTAAAAATGTTGGAGAAGAAACATAATGAGTTAGAGAAACAGTGACTGCTTTACTGCGTTGTCTTTGGCAACTAGTTTGGACCAGTACAACTAAAGCAGCCCTGCTAATAGATGCCAGTAAATGTGGTGGATTATGGACAGTCTCCTCTTTAGCAATATCTCCTAGTACTTACATTTTCAGAAGGTATCAGTAAATAACAGAAATCACAGAAATAACAAGGTTGGAAAAGACCATAGAGATCATCAAGTCCAACCTGTAACCTACTACCTAGACTATCACCAACCTATTACCCAATATTATCTCATAATCTAAATCTTGTCCCTGAGTACATCATCCAACCTCTTCTTGAACACCTCTAATGATGGTGACTCCACCACCTCCCTGGGTAGCCTATTCCAATGGGGAGTCACTCTCTCTGTAAAAAGTTCTTCCTAATATCTAGCCTAGACCTTCCCTATCAGATGTATCTCAGATGTGATTTAGTGTTTCACCAGGCTGGGGAGGAGGAGAAATCTCCTACTGTTTTACACCTCCCAGGGTGAGGGAGGCAACGTGGAAGGCTGCTCACAACATGGTTAGTACGCGGAATATTTAGCATGAGGTGAGCGAGTGGAAATCCAGCATCTCTGTACAAGGTGGATTGGGATCTGGGCAGCGAGGGGGGCCTAGGATGTCTGCTGGGAGAGAAGANACTTTTTTTTTTTTACTTTTTTTTTTTTTCTTTAGTTTGAAAAGCAAATTAAGTTTCATGGAAGGGGAAAGAATAGTTTCCTTAGCCTCAGATAAAGGAGAATATTTCAGCAGCTCAGTTGGACTTTTTAGCAGCTCGGACAAAAGCGAGGTCAGGACACCAGCAGATACAAATTGAACAGCATATGGCCAGTCAGACCAGACTTGCCAATTTATTGTGTTCATCTAGCGAATATGTGGGGCACAGAGCAGGATAAGCAAGTCCATTAATATCAGAATAAAAAAAAAGATATGGAGCAGATATTAAAAGGACATGAAAAATGGCAGGATTAGGAGGATGGGCAATGATTACCTACAGGGAACTTGCTCTGCTTTTGGAGCAGAGAAGCAGCTTCATCCTCAAAACCTGCTCCTGTGACCAAACCTTTATGGTGAGTGTGAGGATCTGCAAGGTCACAGGAAACAGGGAAACAGAGCTTGAGGGAGGGGGTTTTGTTGTTGGTTTTGATGAAAGCCCTTTCCGACTGGAAGATGGGCTTTTAGCCAGTATGATTAAAATGCTCACCAATGTTTTAAGTTTCCTCCAAAGGTTCCAGGTTCTCTGGAATAAAATGCTGGGGTTTTTTCCCAGTTTCAGATCAGAAACTATATATGGAAACAAAGTTGCTTTTAATTTTTGAATATTTCTGGAAAAAGTAGAGCAGAGATCACTTGTCTTTTCTCTTTCTTCCATCACTAAAAGAGAGTACAAATTAGAAAGCTTTTGATAACTTAAAGCTGAATACACATGGACGCGCTTCTTCTGGGATACTTTTTTATTACAATTATGTTATTCATGATTTACTGTCTTTTGAAATTTCTCAAGGACCATTTAAGAGAGCAACCTTCTTGGAAAGGATGAGGGCAGTCTCCATCTGTGAAGACTGGCAAAGTGTTCTCATGGTGCTCTATGGAGATTGCTTGAGGTGGTGGCTTTTTGTAATGGAGGGGAGATTTTTCTAACTGTAACCCAGGGTTTATGATCAGTTTTGTGTTAAAAAGGAGTCTGTCTCTATCTGGCACATTGCTCGCAATTATTATTATTGGTAAAAAGCTGAAAGAAGAGCTTTCCTATGTTGCAGTCAGGTTGTTTGGAAGACGATGATAATGAAATCGCATTTAATGGAGGCGAATAGAACATTAATTATGGGAAAAGCAGGTGAATTGAGGAGATCTGTTTTCTGCAGATAATTGGGGAGACTTGAGTCACTTTCGGTCTGCAGACAAACAGTTATTCGTATCCCTTGAATCTTTTATTTGGGATGAGTTATAATGGACCTGGAATCTAGAGAGCGTCTTTCGCTCATTACTGAGGCATCTGTCATGTTGCGCCATGTGACTTCATGTTGTTCAAATGACATTGCAGGAGATAACAGTGCAATGCAAAGCCAAGCGTGATAAATATGACATGGCATGTCCAAAACAATACTCACTTTTAGTAGATCACTTATACTTTAAAAGCTAGTATTTAGGTTTGTCCTTAGATAATTCAATAGCTCCTGTCTCTGGTAGGAATGATGTCAACCCGAGTTACTGTTTCTGATGAACAGTGATGATGGGACAAGATGGCATGAAAAGAATGAAAGAAGAACAGACTGCAGATGTGCATCCCAGAGCTCTTTCCCAAGTACCTGGTTGAGGCGAAGTTTGTGGAGCTGAGCACAGCAACGGTGTGAGACACAGTCAAATGGGATCTGCCATGGGCCAGCTGGCCTCAGCGATAGCATTTCAAACTGCAGCACTCTTGATTTTCTCTATCCTTTTCATCCTCAGGTCACCACTAGCGTGCCTATTTTAAGGTAGTGGAAGAAGAAGGAAAGAAAAACAACCCCCCTAAACATATAGTAAGTTGTGTGAATTGGGTAAATGAGAAGCAGTTGAAATTAAACGATTGAAAAGCTGACTGGGACTTCAACTGTGACCAGCCAGGTTGTCATGAAAACTGCATCTGCTGTGACCTGGCAGAGCTCCAGGGAGAAGCCGACCTCTCAGCTCCCTGGGAGAGCTGGGGTCAGAGAGCCTCCAAAAATTGAGGGTGCATCCTGGGCCTCCAGAGGGATGTTTTGAAAACTGTTTATTCTTGTACGTGAAAAACATAAATGTAGGCTGGAAGGATCTTGGGTATTTGTCTGTATCCTCTCTCTTGTTCTCTCTTTTTCCTGCACTCTCCCCTTGCTGTTTTTATATATGCCCTGTGCATGCTTCTAACTGTCTGTTCTTGATAGTGATTATTTTCAGTGATTGAAAATACTTATTAACTTAGTTATAAGAAATTTGCATAATTTTGAGAGCCCCCGTTGAGGCTAGGAGAAAAAAACGAAGGTACCGAGCATCTGCAGTGCATAGTATTAGTACCTTATTCATTACTGCACAGCTATTAAGTGTTTTTATTCAGAAGTATTGAATAAGCAGAAAGTCATCTACATAGGACAGAGCTAAAATGTCAGGCTGCAAATTGGTTTGTTTACGCAGCAAGTATCAAGGATTTTAGACCCGCTCTCTTGTGCGCTGTCATGATCTAGGTTACAGGGGCTGAACCCACGTTCAAATCAAAGCCATGAGCGGGGTGAACTTGGTTTTTAACCTGAGCACAGTTCACCAGGAGTTATTTACATGTATTGGCTGGAGGACTGAACCCATGGTGCTGTTCAGTGTTTCAGATGACCGCTTGCTTGTGCTCTGCAGCAGCCTGTAACTCACCCCGGTGCTGCATACCTCCTCCGCCTGTCGTCTGAGAGAGCTTCCCATTGCCTACTCCAGATGCACTGAGGGGCTGCTGCAGCTGTGAAGCAGGTGTATATCTTCTTCTGCAAAGATTTTGTTTTGATTTTAGGTCTTGGATATTTAACTACTAAGGCCCGGCTCTGCCCACAGGCTTCAGGCTGTGCTGCCTGGCTTTCTGGAGATCTCTTGGACAGTAACCACAGTTCAGGGTTGCAGCCATGTAAAGGTTACTCCTGCTGTGAGAAAGGATGGTGCAGTGCTTGCACTGAGTGCACTCTGCCACTAATGAGCCTTTGCCAAAGGCTTTTTTTTTTTTCTTTTTTTGGCCATGTTGAACGTATTTGAACAAGATAGTGAAAAAAATTTCTGTTCTCTGGGTGGCTGCAGAAGGAGTGTGGCTGGGAAGCTGGCGGGATCGCCTTCTTCTAGGCTGGCTCTTATGGTACATCAAATGTGAATGCCGTTCCTGAGCAGATCAGCCCTGAGATCTCTCCTCACAATGCCAACGCAAGGATCAATTAGTCCCTGTCATGCAGGGTACTTTAAGGAGAAGACCAGTGCGCTACAAACTGGTCTGGACCTGCAGAGCCATTTTGTGTCTGTCACCAAGGAGCTATCAAAGAGTAATGACCTTGTTGCTAGTAAGCAACTGAGATGGATGTGAAGCGATGACCCAGATGGATGTGAAGACTCCATCCCATAATTAGTCTTCCAAACCAACCAGCTGCTATACCACTGCTTTTCCACTGGCTCTCACCTCGATTGCATACCCACACGGTGCTGTTTAAATAATTGCACAAAAATTTCTCATAAGTGGCCTATAAATCAGTGGCAATCGTACCTATCCCTGACTGCGCGATGCCAGCTGTAGGCAGGTCCCCAGGTCCCATGGCTTCCCCTGAAAGGATATTCATCTCTTAGAAGGGGAGGATGAGAGGAGCTTGGGTATTTAGGGCACAGGAGGAGTATGTGGGCATCTTATCTAGCTTAGAGTTTTCCTCAGTGTAGGACTTTCTGGTAGTGCAAACCTGTAGTTAAAGGGACATCATCCCTCCCTGCTCCCCCTCCCCCCCGATTCTCCCCTGAATCTTCTGACAGCATTGCAGAAAGAAGGGTTGAGAATATTAATCTTCATCTGTGGAGGGCTTTTTCTCCTACCTTGCTTCCTCCACAGAATCTCACTTTCCAGCTTCTTCATTGCTAGCCACAAATCCAGTACTGAATGGGAGCAAGGAAGGCCACAGAAGGGGAAAGTTGTGACTGAAGAAACGGAGCATCAGGATTTTATTCTTTTTTTTGTCCAGATAAGCTCCCTTTTATAATACACATAAGGCTAAAAAAAACCCAAAACAATTTAATTGGCGTTATGGTTTAGTAAAGCACATCCTAAAAACAGTACGTTGAAGAGAATACAAAAGGCCTGGTTCCTGACTGCTAAATGTGTCTGCTCAACCTCAGAGCTTCACTAATAACTCTACTGTGTTTCTTAGCACTAGGTATCACAGCAACTATTCGCAATGGATTGCTTTCCAGTGCTGTGGGGGGCTTGGTTTTTTGTTTGTTTGTTTCTGCATGATCACTAAGCATCTGAGAATACCCCAGTGGGTTAAGTCAAGCAAGATGCTGTAGTGTTATTCTTGATACTATTTAGCTTTTAACTCTTGAGCACAGAAAGAAAAAAAAAAACTGGCTGTTGTGAATTATAGAATCATAGAATAATTAAGGCTGGAAAAGACCTCTGAGATCATCGAGTCCAGCCTATGACCTAACACCACCGCATCAGGTAAGCCATGCCACATATAACTAATATGAATGGAAATCCTGCCTTCTTTAGCTGACTTGTGATGAAAAATATCATTCAAGGAACTCAGAAAAATATCATCTGGTCTTGGATAACACCCGGCTGAATGGGAAGTCTAAAGGGGAAAAAAAGCAGGCTATATTCTGCATTAAAACATAGCACTCCCCATCCTTTCTCCTTCTTTTTTTTTTAAACACTGATAAACACTTTCCCTGTTTATCATCACATCGGTTCACAGTTTGTATAGTGCAGCAGCACGTAATTCAAGGTAGCACAGTCTAAAGCAGCAGCGTGCTTTAAAGATGGGTATTTTTCCAGATTCAACATTATAAGGCCAGACAGCAGGTCTGCACCTTCTGCAGATTTAATGAGGTTCAAGAGGACCAGACAGACAGAGCAGAGTGTCGCTCTCCACCTGATTCCTCTGTACGTCATTTGCTGTATCTGCATTTGTGAGAATCCTGCATCCATGAGAGCTCTCCATCTTGAGATATAAGAGTGTGGGTGTTAATGAAAATGAAGTGATTTAAAAAAAATAGGCAAAAAAGCAGCTCCTGTCCAAATTGCACTCAAGGTACTTGCCACAGGGATGATGCAGGAGGTTTGTGGTGGCTTATTGGGTGATTTGAGAAGCTAAGATCCAGACTAAAAAGCAAATGATCAAATTTTCTCCAGCAGATACCTTCAGCAAATATTTCCACATCTTCTTCCGTTACTAAATATGGTAATATTTAAAGAACTAGGAGCCAAATGTAGGAGTATATGAAATATCAGGTCATAGAAGGTTAAAGAAGTCTTTTGAAGTCCAGCTTCCCGAATAATATCCCTCTTGAAAAAAATTGATTGCCTTTCAAGAACCCTGTTTTGCATGCATTTACTGATCGTTATCTCGCGGGCTTATGTCCTGTAACGAAATCTTCACTGCCATCGTTCAGAGCCACAGCCCTTCCGGAGTTGGCTGGCTCAGCTGTGGCCATGGCTGGTGTGCTGGGGCGGTATCGCAACTCCATCTCACCCCCGCTCCCTGACACCAGCCGCTTCCTTTCCTCTCCTTCTGCTTTTAAAGGACAGCCAAAGTGTTTCAAGTGTTGAAATCCCCATCTTGCCGAAATTGCTCTCAACTGGCTGATTTCCTTTGCCTTACAACTCATAATTAATTAGGAAAAGGTTAATTTCTCACCTTCCAGTGCTTTCTCTCCAATATTATTCAGATCATGGTTATCTTTCCCTGCCTCCCTCTTTTCTCTGGCTCTCCTGTAAAAATGGCTTTTTTGGGATTAGATGGTTTCTGATCTTGGTATTTTTGTCTGATGCCTTGTACGTCTCTATTTAAAAGCATATTGCCAGTTTCACTTTATGGGAAATCCATGTAATTATTTTTTAGGTTTGAAAGGTTTTTTGCTTTTAAAGGGCAAGCAACGCCTTTTGGCAGTCTTTCTAGGTGCATTAAAACACGGGGGAATTTCCAAATGCAGCGGGAGGAGCGGTTTCGCCATCAGCAGCACAGAGCATCTAGAAGAACTAGCTGGTGTCCCTTGACACTTTCTTTGTGGATGATAATGGTCGTCTGCTTGTCAGAGCCTTTTCAGAGCCTAATTTTAAGAGCATTTTAAAGAAATCTCTCCTTTGATTACAAAGAGAGAGATTGCCGAGGTGAGGTCGGGTGTCTAAAAACTATTGTGTGTGCCCTTCTGGGAAAATTCCAGGTAAGAAAATGAAGTTTTAGAAAACAGAAAAATATTTTTTAGAGTATTTATTTCTGGATTCAGGCTTATGTTTTTTCATCAAACATACTTATCAAATGCAGCATGGCTTCGCCAGTTGACCAGGTCAGTCAAAGGTTATTCAGCGTCCCCCCCGATCTGCTGGCTATGGATAACAAAATCAGAGGCCATGTTATGATCTTCTTGCCATACAGGAGCTTAATTGTCTTGTGCTGGGAGCGCTGGGGAGTGGTTCTCAGTTAGGGACAAACCACCAAAGCCTGGCTGATGGCCAACACATCGTTGCAGCTTGTTGTCAGGGAAGATCTTCTGGTGTGGGGTATTTGCTCTTAGTGGCTGCTGCTCAGCGAGTTGGTGCCTTTCTGCTCTTCTCTTCAGGGCACGACTACAAGAAGTGGTACAGGGGCAGGGATAATCTGTGTCTGAGACTCTTCTGATGAGATCAGAGATTTAGTACAGGATGGTATGTCTTAGTTTGGTGAAGGATGGCATTGTGTAATGGTGGTGTTGCTACTCCACCATGCTGTGATTAACATGTTTTGTCACCAATGTCAATATGTACAACACAAAAACCCAATGCATCTCATCTAGAAATGCTAAATAAGTAGACAGAGCGGACAAAGGTGTGGGGATGTGGAAGGGCAGGGCTTTGCAGGTTCTGGTACGTCATTGTGAAGCAATATCATTTTCACTGATGTGGATGAATATTGATGAAGCTCTGGCAATGTAACAGAGGGCACCTGTGCAATAGGTGATATACAAATACATCCTGCATCTGTTGAACCGACTTTAATATTCTCGAAATCTGGTGTGTAAAACAAAGAAAGCTCCGCCAACCTTCTAGTCCCTGGGGTTCTCAGGAGGGTGAGATAAGGACATAGTCGAATGATTCCTTCACTGTATTTTTAGTTTTGATAGGAGAGGGTTGGAAGTACTTCAGCCGTGCTTGTGAACTCCTGGTTTTGAGATAGCTTAGTATTTCTGACTATTCTGGTTATTACTTACTTTAGTCAAGTACTAATTATGGCAATATTAATATAGACCTATTTTAAGACTGAGCAAACACGCACCAATATTTGTGAAGACACACTGCCAAGTGACTTTACAGCCAGCCCTGGTGGAGGACAGAATGGTGATGTACAAGGAGAAGAATTGGGAGGCTTGGGAAGGGCTTTAGCGAAAACCTTTAGTCTGAAATTTGAACTAATTAGACAGGGAAAAGCAAGAGAACTGTTGGCAGGAGCAGCAGGAGCAGAACGGAGACATTACCGCTCTAGTGAGTCCCTGGTTACAGATGAGCAAAAGTCTGGAGACATGGAAGAAAAACAGGGAGAAGACGAGGTTCCTGCACTTGCCATTAAGCTCAAAGCAGCAGTGGGTCATTCACTGCAGCATCTTTGTAACCTGACGTTCTCAGGCTGCCTTTGCTCAGTGTCAACCTGGTAACATTGGTGGAAGAGGAGCTGTGAGTGACTGCTGGAAGCCAGCAGCAATAAGTGCTCGTGAGGGGACCCCTGGTAAATGGCACAATATTCTTACCCTCTGCTATTGACTGAAGTCAGAGGTGAGGAGCTGTGAAGGCTGAACCTTTGGTATGCTCTGGTATGGAGTGGTCCTCTGGTCTTTGTGTATTCTCTGGCGTAGCAGCTGTGACTGCCTCAGCAGGTGACGTGTGTCAGGATGAAGCAATTCAGTTCCCTAGGGTAGAAATGACAGTGGTCATTTGTAGCCAGACTTTTAAGTGCCAATTGGTAGAGCAAATGCATTTAAAATATATCATCGTTGAAACAACAGAGCTGTATATGTCATATTCTTGTCCTCTGAGGATTACCTTTCTCCTAGCTTTGAGGAGAGCAAGGCCAACTTGTCAGGCTGTCTTGTAGGCATGACACAGCCCCACGTACCCCCTCTCAACAGCATGTCCTAAGCGTCACTCACCCTCTTCTGAAATGACTTCTTCATTCTTGGGTATGAAGTTGGTTTTTGACCTTCAGGCTTCCACCTCCAGCACAAAACTTTTCAGCTTCTGAGACACAGGTTGCAGACTGTTCCAAACTGAAAGTTTGCCCACTTGTCTGTTGAGCTTGTGCCAGGCTGTCCTTCAGGTTAGGGCTGGGCTCCAACAAGTGCAGCACAGGAAAATCAAGCAATTGCTGGTGTTTGCAGAGATTGCAGGTCACTCATGGTTACAAGCAGACTTGGTAAGAGCAGTCCTATGCAAGCCTGAAAGGCAAGAGGACAAAACTAACCTTCGAGGGGCTTAATTTATTCAACCAGCTTCATAATTTTCTCACTCTTTTCATACTGTCTGTGGTTTTAATTCTGCCTACAGGCGCAGAGAATTCCCTGGGGGCAGAGAGAGTGTGGAATAAGGGGAAAAGGGGTGATTTGAGACCTCTAGCCTTTGGTGGTGGTGGGGACAGGGGTCAGTGTATGTGAGTAATGAAAAAGCACCATGGATAAGCACTGAGCACGCTTGTCCTCCTGACCACATCATTTTCCTACACGGGTTCCTTCCACAGCAGCTTTTGCAATGATCGCTAGTGTTGTTTCTGATATAGGTGGGATCTCTGTCATTGTGACAGTCCCACATGGACCCAGCTCCTCTAAACTGCTGGGGCAGGCTGGCCCCCCGCCGTCCCGGCGAGCTCCATCAGCCTAATTGGGGCTCCCGGCAGGACTCTGCTGTGCGGAGCAGCTGGTGCAACCGGGGCACCCTCAGCAGCAATCGCTGCTCTTAATGAGTTTGTTGCTGTTTCATTAATGAGTGAGTGCCTGGGATTTCATTTTCCCTCTGTACTGGTTTTCCAGACCCCTTCTTGAGAAAGCAGACCAAATTCAGATGAAAGCAGTACTACAGGATTCTGGCTAAAATT
>WEIS01073767.1:23844-34888 GCA_013389965.1 Todus mexicanus | reverse complement strand
TGGGCCCCAGGTTCTGGGCCGTGCCCTGAGGCCGGCAGCACCAGTCTGGGCTGCATTCCTGAATCCAGCTCCCTGTTCCCTTCTGGGTTCCATACTGGTTTTGTTCATATTTGTATATATTTACTTTTTCATTATTATTGTTATTATTATTTCATTTTTTCAGTAAAGCTGTTCTAGTTTCCTTTCCTAATCGATAAGTCTCCTTTATTCCCTTTCTTCCCTTTTGGGTGGGGAAGAGGGATAGAGCGTTCTGTGGCAGATTTGGGGGGTGCCCTGACTGCCTCCGAACCGTGACACTCTCCAAATCACGTGCCCCTTTCCTCTTCTATGTCATGGGGATTGAAGACAGCGCAGCTGATCCATTCTCCTTTCTACAAGCAGACCACTCGGAAAATTCGATTGCAGGTTCCTGGTCTTTTTTGTCATTATGCACCACTCTGTGATCTGGAATGCATACCTATGGGCAATATGCCATGGATAAGGAGAAATTACACAGAACGCCATCTAAATGAAGCTCCCACTTTTCTGTCCGGCTCAATGATCAGCTCTGCTGGCTTCTTCATATGAAATTCTCAATTGTCTTAACTTCCAACAGTTAGAAATCAGATCTTTCTCTTGTTCTCTCAAATTCTGGTGCTTACTGCGAAAGCAAAATTCTGGTGCTTATTACAAAAGCAACATTCTAGGGAAATATTGCAGGCGAAGCTTTTACCTCTCTGTAAATCAATTAGCTGAGTTATAAATGAATAACTTCCATCAATTTGACAGCAACAGCCCATTTGATTTAATGAAATCTAACTGAAGATGTTCATATGCTCATCTTCAGAGAATTAACGCACATGATGATATAGATAAGATAAATAAAGGAGATAATGTGTTGTTCTTCCCATTAGAGCAATGATAACGTATACTCAAAAACGAAATTATTTTTTCCTTGTTACACACAAGGCTAATGCCATAGAAACCAGATCCTACTCTTACAGCTGCCTGCGCTCCTAAGCAGCTGAAGAAAGCCACGCATCAACATAAAGGCTGAATTTTGACCTCTTCTGTCGGCGCTCAGAGATTTAAAGAATGACTGCATCAAATCTCTTTACATAAAGAAATCAATTCCAACATTTTCCTGCAGTTCATCGCTGGAGCTTAACACGTATCCAGACACAGAGTGTTTCTGTAAGCCTTGCAGAAAACTGCAGGAATGCAAGTTTTTTACGGATACACTAGAAAAAACCCCGTTACCCAATATTTGGTGTGTACATTTTCTGTTGGACCATGCACCTACGCAAACCTGCATACTCAGTGCAAATTGCTCAGCTGCTACAAAGGTAAACACAAGAGTTTTCTTTTGCTGTAATACGTCTCTTACTGCATTCAGCTGCAGAGGTTGCATCAGGACTGCAACTTCACCCTTGGGCCCAGAAGTGACGCTGCGGTGACCTCCTTCACAAAACCCCACTCCCTCTGCCAGACACACCCAAGCAGATCTACAAGACCTGATGAAGGTATGTGGAACCCTAAGGTTTATCTGCTCTTTGTGACTCTATAATCTAGGCTGTTTAGGAATGTTCAATATGAACACGGGTAGCACGCACTTTAGGTTTACAGTTTTGAGGCTTTTCACGCATTCATGAAGGACACAGCGCTTTCTATTCGGCTACAAAAATGGCCTCCTCTCTTTCAGAGGCTTGAAGCTGAATGCAGTGGTGTCTGTCCTCCCAGGAAGCAGCCGCCACTGAAAGCTGCAGTGAGGAGAAGGTATTTTCAGGCAAGTCACACGCTGCACCAAGGACAGTACTGATGAAAGCAAGAGGTAAAGCAAACAGGCTGAGACTGAATGCATGACCTCATGATCAGGACAATGCAACGTATCCAAAGCTGACCTTTTTGGTTCCTTTTACTGCTTGACTCTAGAATAACCCAAGTAGCAGTGCATAATTCAATTGCACTGGCAAGTTTATTCTCCTGCTACGTTATGAGGGCATGGTAGGCACCAACAATAAAGTTAAAGTAAATGTCAGGAGGCCAGTGAATTGCTGAAGCGGACATTTGTTCTGATCCTCCATCAAGCACAATAATTCTAATGGAAGCTAATAGAGGGTTGTAAAACCTAATACCATGATGCAAGCAGGCAAACACCCAATATATGATCTGAGCACCGCAGGAGAAAGAGAAGCAAGTAATAATCCTTACTTCACTACAGAGACATGAAAGCAAGCACAGCATTTCCCTATCATCATCTCTGGCTTGGCTGAAATCCCTCCAGAGGACACATCACCCTTCTTTCTGAGCAGCTTGGATCCAGTGGGTGATGGAAGAGGGGATTTTGGGGAGACAACACAGATTAGGAATGAAGATGTGGCGAGCAGGTATGAATCCTGGCTGCCAAAGCAGCTCTTCCACCCAATTTGTAAGCTGTGCTGCAGCTGTGGATGCTGTGGGATGGGTGGCCAAGGAGAACCTGAGTGCTAGGGATGCAGGAGAGCTGTGATGCAGGGTGCAACAACCCCCTGTCCTTATAGCATAGCTGGCTTACTGCTTCCTCTCGCTGCCTCCACAGCAGCAAGATGAGGAGCTAGTCTGGGTTAGAGAAGAAAGGCTCTTTCCAGCTTTAGAGAAATGCTGAAGCAAATCTGCAAGCTTGGGGCAGGGAAGTGTCCCATCCTCAGCAGAGAAACCAGTGTCTAATTTATGGATAAATCAGTCGCCATCTCTAAGCACAGCGATGATTTTCACGCCTCTTGCTTGAGCAGGGAAACCAAGTGGTTATCTGTTATTTCATAAGCAATTTACAACTCTATTTGCTGTAAGGATCGTACTGAATGCAAACTCTAAGACAAGCCCCTGTGCACAAGCCAGAGGGGGGCTCTCCTCTCAAATGTCACTCCTGGAAAGACTTGATGTTTTGTAGCAGTTGTCCATAGAGGTTGGGCAACAAATCCCAAGATCCCAGAGGATTCCCGCTCAGGTATCAAAAGTCTAGATCCAGAGTCATTTGGTAGATCCCCCTAGTCTTTCCACCGACTGGTGGAAGGTTCCCAAAGCTGAACATAACTAAATTTCTCCAGAAAAATAGTAACAATAATAACAATTTTAAAAATCGAGTCCCAGTTGTAACCTGCTGGGCATTTCTGAAAACCTGTCTCTTTAATTTTAGCCTGCTTTGAAAGCATGTAACAAATTAAATGGAGCTCATTTGTTACGCAAATGATAGCTGAAGTTTCAAATAAAATAAGCCTAACCTTGATGGCGATTTCATCAGTGCAGGCTATTATTTCCCCTTGCTAATGGCTAAAGGCCTAGCCATCTTCACCGAGCTGCGAGAGGTCTCACAGCTGTCTGGGTGAATTATGGCTAGAGTAAGTAATATTAACCCCTCCAGGATAAGTACATGGGTCATAAAACAAGAGCTGCACAGCTGCTAATGCCAGCACAGGCAGTCTTTATTAATCAGCTAGCAGAGCGTATGGCAGGAGAGCTGCCCACCCTCCCGCGTGGGACACAACAACCATGGGCTTTGTAATGGCTGCACCATGTCACAGCATCCCCGACTTAATTGATGTCTTCCCTTGTCTCTGGCAAGATACGCGTATAAATACAGATGAAGTGAAACAGGGACGATCAGGAGTATACGTGCTAGCGATTCACAGGTTGTTGAGCCTCAGTTGAGCAGGAGAACAGGGAGGAGAAAGTCAAAGTCTTCCCTGAGGGTCATTCCATCCCATTTGCCACCGAGCACTGGCTCTCTGAGCGTGTAGTGCCGGTGCACAGACAGCTAGCCCACAACACTGGGACTTGCTTGCTCTGGCTAAAGAAGCAAATAAATCCCCACAAATTGCGATAATAAGGATTCAGCCCACAAACTCTGTGGCATAAACACACATCTGGTCTCTGTTTGTAATGAAATCAGCTGAAAGCACCACTGGGCATTAATAACAAAAGCGTTCAACATATTGCTACCAAATAAGCATGTCTTGAACTTCTATTGTCACATGTTAATGCACTTTTAACACTGATTAATGACAAAATGTTACCAAACATTCATCAAGGGGCTTAAGAGTCAAAAGATACACATTACTGTGGCAAGTTTTCTATTCCATCAGTTCTTTTACAATTTGGGCAGAAGTTAAAAACAGAAAGTCAGATGCACAATGCAAACATTTCACATCGAGCCTGTCTTTGTTTGGTAAAGATTACTCAACTACGGGGTTTATTCTGTGCTTACATGGCATGAGAAAATCCTTGGGGATACACAAAAGGGAAAGTTTCCTTTTGCAGTAAGTCAGTATTTTCCCTACGTCCACCTACCTCCTCCTTCTTCCTCATTTTCTTGCCACAAACAAGAACTGTCATTCACTCTAGTTTAATTTCACTCTCTCGTTCTTCTGCTTTGCCTTTGCCTCACCCTCTTTGCCTTAATTTCCATCAGATTTTTATAGTCTTGCTTTCTCCTTGCAATTCCTGGTTACTATGCAAGGCTCATCCTTTCTGCGTGACTGTTGGTCACTTCAGGTTCCCTCTTGTGAAAGCAACCAGGGAGCTCAGGAAGGTCGATGTATACACTCGGTGTGGCCAACACATGGGAAGGGTTTTACCTTCTGAGTGATGTGGTTGATCCAGGGAGAAGAGCAGTTGCTGAGATCAGGTCCTTGAGGCTCCCAGATCCCATCTGGAGCAAGACACCGGAAAGTTGCAACACCTGGAAGAGGAAAGCCACTGTATTCAGTGTTCTCGGTTGCATCGTTCCCCCAGGACCCCACGTCACAGGCTTTGTTTCACAATGATGGACATCTCAGACAAAGCCTAGGAGCTTATTAGCGCTCAGCACCTTGGTAGGACACTTGTGAGTCATCGCAGTGGCCTAGTCTCCCATTATCTTAGTGATTAGAACAGACATAAGACTCATGAGGTAGTGCAGGGATATTATCTCCATTTCACCAGTGACTGCAGTCAGAGGGCTTCGCCTTAGGTCAGGCAGGAAAGCTGCCAGGGACTAAGAAATTGCAGCAGGGTCTCAGACACTGAGCTAGAGTCTCAAGTGCTCTCCCCCACCACTCGCACCTCAGGATCAGACCCTGCACCTCAACTTCTTTGCTGCTTTATGATGATTTACTGCTCTGAATCACCATTAAACCGTTTGAGTGGAAACACACAAAAATTTAAATGCTGTGAATTCTATCTAAGATGTAACTCCCAGCTTTACTGTTCAGCCCCAACCATTTAGAAGGACTTGGGAGGAGAGTTCTGTTTGGTGAGGACCACAGAGATCCTTGCTGCACAAGACGGGCTCCTCCAGACAAAGAGAAATACATCCAAAATGGTGCAGTTAAAGTTCTTTAAAAAGCAAGAAAGCTGGTGCATGCAGATTAATGGCTCTGCATCCTATAAAGTGCTCTGCCCTGCAGAGCTGAAATTTTCAGCAGAGGAGTGAATTACAGGCTAGGTCTGGTGGTAGCGCCGATTAAAACCAGTGAGAGTTTGCTCATGCCTTCAAAGGGAGTTGGTAGAGGCCCACTGCTAATATACCACAGCTCTTAACAAGTCGCATGAATCACTGAAATTAGAGATGGGGAAAGGCTTATTGCTAGTGCATATCAACAAGTTTGGGTTTTTTGTTGGGTTTGTTGGGGTTTTTTCCTTAGATATTTTCATCCCGTCCTTAGCTCTTGTGCTTAGAAAAGGGCTCCCTGCATCCAGCCTTCATTTCCTTTTTAATCTTTTCTTTCCTTTACACGGCTTCAGTTCAGACTGCCTTTTCCCCTCTCTGGGAACCACATGATACTTTTTGCATTTATCTGACGAAGTGGGGCTGAGAAAGACAGCAAAAATGTTCATTAGCTATTCTCACAGCTGACGTCTTTCCGTGCCTCTCTAACATATATTTATCAGTCCGACTTCATCAAATTCAACAGAGAGTGAGGATTCGTACACACAGGTGTGAATGGCTCTCCAGGGCAATGGAGTGGAGAATTGACAGTGTCCTCTGCAAGACAGATCCCTCCAACCCTTGTTTTCAGGCAGTTTCCTCTAACTTCTGATTTCTTAGTGGCAAGTGGGTTCTCAGGGCTGGCCCCCAAGACTAACTTGAAAAATAAATACTGTCAGAAAACTGCATTTGTTAAAATACAGAAACTGACCCGTGTGCCAAAACCCATTCTTCATTCAACCATGATTTAATTTGGAAAGAGAATTTTAAAAAAACTACCTCTTGGGTGAAAACAATTGAGAGTAAGAGTAGAACATAAGGAACAAAATCCAATAATCAAGAAACCATTTTGAAAGATTTGGCTTTATTTTCCCCAATGCTTTCTCTGCTGATCACACTAGATGATGGCTACAGTTTGAAAAAATCACTCGTGCTGGTTCAGGATCTGGGAATACCTGTGCTCTCAACTGTTGGCCATGGACTTGGGAAAGCAAACAGTACAGCACAGAGCTTGAAAACGTAAGTTTTGTTGATTTTCCCTGCTCCCCTCCCCACCTCTCCAAAACAAGCAAAGCATCGGCCATCGACACATCAGTCAACGAGCTCGGGCCTACAAATACAGGCAAACCCAGGGATAACACGTGCACTGTACAGAACTTCTGGAGGCAGAGGCTCTTACACCACATCAACCTCAGCCCCACAAGGTCGTTAGCTTGTGTTCTCCTGCAGCATGAGCTTGGGATGCCAAGGATCCTGCACAATGTGCTCAGCATATTTGAGGCTTTGGCCCCAGCCAGCTGCTTGCCTTACTTCACCAAGGCAATGCAAACGTGACAGAAGGCATCAGTGTGCTCCACTGGAAAAAAACCACATGAACAACAGGTTCCCGTGGGCAACCTAGGTGCACACTGACAACGTCACACGGGCAAGCGGAGAGAGCTCACTGTGTCCTCCCACAACCTTGACTCACCTATTGAGCCCACAGGACACGGCTGCTTTGCCACCTGTCCCTGCCGAGTCCGAGACCACATAATGTCGCGGGCTTCCATGGGGTCACAGCTCTCTGCACCTACTGGTGGTAGCTGGGAGGAGGCAGGTGGGAGATGCGTGGTCATTTCGTCAGGGATGTCAGCCATGGGTGACGGTGTGCTGGTGCTCCTGTTCCTCCTGCCTGAGGCTGAGGTGGTGACGGGGCGGCCAGTGCTGCTGGTGGCCACCCGTGGTGTGGTGCTGGCAGTGGTGCTCCCTGGGCCCAGAGCCCCCAGCGTCGATATTCCTGAAACAAAGTCAGAGCTGATTAAAGAGAGGAAGGGAAAGAGAATGTCCCTTCTGCCAACTGCAGTGGCTGCTGGGGTGTAGTTGGAGCTACGGCTAATTCAAGGCTTGCTGCACAGTCACCTTTCAGGAAGGAGCTGGAGCACACGGTAAGAGAAGCACACAGGGGGGTAATGACTGCTGGAGCACAACCGATTTTCCAAAAGCACTACCATCTGATGAAGATAAAGTAGTGCTTTATGCCCTTACCATTTTTCTTCTTGTCATTTTAATGTAAAAATCTTATTTCCCATCTTTTAGGGAACACCTAGCACAGAAGGGCTTTTGATTTTTTAGTGTGGCTGAAAACCCATCTGGTTTGGACAGAAAAACATTTTCCATGGTGTAACAAAAAAACCCCCCATACCACAAATCCATCCCCGAAAGTGCAGTGCACAGAGGGATGAGCACAAGACTCTTCTTTGGATCAAGTAATTCATTTTCTCCCAGGTTTATGCCTTGTTGCTTCATCTCAATAGCAGCGCCTGGCCCCTCAAGCTGCAGGCCACGTGGCAGATGAAAAGGCACACATCAGCCCAGCCGAATCCTCAGGAGTTTAGCGCTCAGCAAGCTATTTAATTAAAAACCTGCTTGCACAGATTGGAGCTTCATGTGGATTTTTCTATGGCTTGACCTGAAATCTCAGGTGGGGAAACTGAGGCAGGTGGCCTCCAATTGCTTCTCCATCATTTCTGCCATGCTGTAATGTATAGAGCTTGTGGAATAGCCTCCATCTCCTCTCTCAAAGATAAGCACACTCCTGCTTCTCTCAACATAACACCTTTACTCCAGTTACATACCAGATATTCAAAGTTGCCCCTTTAATGCCTGCCTTAGGAAACACTGGAGCTGTCAAGAAAAGGCAGGTAAGGAGGCCGTATGATTAAGTTTATCTGATCCTTGTCTGATAATATTCTCTCTTTAATTCCCATGCTGCAACATCTCCAACCATACCATCTCTTCCAGCATCCAAAACTCCTTCAGTCACAGTTGCTCCATGCCCAACAACATGAATTGGAGTTTCTACATTGAAGACAGCCGTGTGTGAACTAGCCAGAAATCAAAACTAGATGTGAGAATCACCCTGTCACTGCAAAGAGCAGCCTCTTAACTATCCACCTGTGTGAGCAGGCTCGGCCTGCAAGCTCCTGAGAGGGGAGGCTGTCCTCTCTTCTCGGTCCAGTGAAGCAGACGATGCTCACTATTCATGCAATACTAATTATTAATGTATAATGGTATCGCTGTCACTGGAGTTTATTCAAGTCAACCTATTTCAAGCACAGAGATGCCTGCCTTTAATATAAAATTGGAGGGTTTCCATTCTGAAAGATTTGGGGGGGGGTGGTTTGTTATTTAAGTGTTTTAAGCCCATGATACTTGCAAGCAATGCTTCTGCCCCAGAATGATCAATAATAACATGGCAGTTGAAGCACATGCCTGTTCTGGTTTCAGGTAATTTTACTCCAAGCCTGAGACACTCTCTCCTCGAATATTAAAACTCAGCACCATCGTAAACATAATTTTCGTAGGGATCAGTATTTTTCAAGAAGATGTTCGGTTTAAAAATCCCAGCTCTACCATCCCTTGGAAAAAGGGATTATATTTTACATCAGCCTCCAAAAAGGTGAGCAGTAGCACAACAGGCTCTAAACCACATAAGCAACAGGACACTGATACGCTGATTAGAAATCAGGTCTCCCAAGCCTGTTGATCAGATTTTCCAGCCTTCTTGTGCCACCTTCCCTTTCACTATGAGCCCTGAGTTTGAATGAACTTCAAAAATACAACGCAAAATTCTGCAAACGTTGTCAGATTCCTTCTAGTTTCTGCTCAAAGCTGCACTAGATCAGCAAGCAATGATTTCCACATGACCTTACAGGGAGTATTAAGATGTGTAGACAAGTTTGGCAAATATTTTCTGTTTTTCCTATAGCGGGCCTTGCCATGAGTCCATAGTTCTTCTTCCTAACAGCAATTAGGCTGGGAGATAGCAACCTGCAGAAATTTCCCTGTTTACTCATGCAATAACAAGCTATTTTCCATTTGCAAAATGACCTACACCATGCACAACAGGCACAGAGGTACCGATGTAGCAGATGCAGTTTCAAAGCCCCAAACAGCTAATCTCCCTTAAAGTCATCTTACAGTCAGTGGCAAGCACATAGAAACAGATACTGCACACCCAGGAGCTCCCTTTGATCCACATGCAGGGGTGCTGAATTTTCGAGCCTACTTTTCATTGACGATCATTGACTATCTTGCGGTGTCTTGTTTTTGGAATAGTTCTGGAAAGTTTATGGTAACAGCTAAGCACAAGGGTTTTAATGGCATTTTCCTTTACCCATTAAAAAAAGAACTGTTTTATCTTTCATAAAACCCTTAGCGCTAACGTCAGAATCTCTTTGAAGACTTGTTCTTCCAACTTTTTTCTTGTTCAACTCGGCTTTCTTGCTGCTTTTAAAAATTGAGACCTATGCCATTTACATAGGACAAATTATAAGAAGACATAAAAGAGGTGCTTCGAAATGGTCTAACCGAGTGAGATGGATGGGATAGCACTGAACTCAGTTCAAAGGTCTGATCGTTCAGTGAGTCAATTCGGTAATGAGCTGCAGTGAACATGATAACCATACTAACACCACCCCCCTGCCCCCGGCAGCACTACTTGCCTATTTTGCTCATACAACTGTGTGCTTTAAGACAAAGTTAATTGCTAAGAAGGGGAAGAAGGAGATATCACAATCATTTACATATAAATGATTTTCAAACCCAAGCAAAATCACAAAGAGACTGCAACTTGTGCAAAGCTACCTAAATCCTACAGCACAGAAGAGAGATCAAACCTCCAGATTAACTCATGCTGCTACTAAACCGTGAATTTTTAACTTGGAGAAAAGCAACATTGAAGCATCACTAACAGAAGGATTCTTCAGATAATACTTCATAATACAATCTTTGTTCTTAGACAAGGACTAACCTTTAAAAATCACCTACACTGCTACAACTAGAAATGTATAACCTTGATTATTTTGCTTTCATTACTTGTTTTTACCATGCATCGCTGCATCAAGAGTTTAAAGACAGATCTTGAGTAAGACTCAGTTTCAAATCCTGGGCTTCAAATCCAAGACTTTGCAGACATTGATTCCACGAAGCACAGCACAGAGAGAGCTATTTTCACAGTACTCCCCAAAAAGTAGCTGTGGAAACACGTCTTTCCCAGCAACACCCCAACGAGATACTTCTTCCCCCGCCCCGTCTAGAGATCTGGCACTAATAGCAGAAGACTATTTTGCCATCATTCAAACTAGAGTTGCAGCTATAAAAAAATACCAAAACGTTTCCAGCGTCCACAGGGGAGTAATTTCAACTCCCAGAGAAGTCTCTCTCTATTTCCAGCACATTGACTAACAAGAAAAAGAAATTGTTAGATTTTTCTCTTCTTTCTCTTCTTTCCCAATCTTTACATGGAAAGGCCCACTGCTGGCCTCTGAAGGAGGTATTTTGCTTGGTGGAAGGAAAAATCACGGAACATGTTTGCTCATAGGGAAAAATCTTAAATAAGTGTGTGTCTTTCTTTTTCTTTTTTCTTTTCCCCCAATTTCATTCTTTTCCCCTTTCCTTGCCTAAGAGGAGAAGTGCACAACTGGCCTACGATCAGTGCTTCATATTTTCCACCAGGAAAATTCAGCACACGTCATCTTACCTTCTGTTCTGCTCACCTCTTCCTAGTGCTCGCAGACACAGAAGGCTGCTTTTCCAGATGACTCTCACTAGCGTTTCCCTATCACAGAAGCAGCTTTGATT
>WEIS01073767.1:0-23373 GCA_013389965.1 Todus mexicanus | reverse complement strand
GAGGCTGGAAAAGACCTCTGAGATCATCAATTCCAGCCTACGACCTAACGCCACCCCATCAGCTAAATCATGCCACTAAGTGAGGCATCCAGTCTTTCGTTAAACTCCTCCAGTGATGGCGACTCCACCACCTCCCTGGGCAGCCCATTCCAGTGTTTTATCCCCTTTCTGTGAGGAAGTGCACCTCAAGATCCTTCTTGCAGAGAGGGGCCCAGAGCTGCACCCAGTGCTCGAGGTGAGGCCTCCCCAGTGCCGAGTCCAGGGGCAGAATTCCATCCCTAGTCCTGCTGGCCACACTATTCCTGACACAGGCCAAGATGCCGTTGCCCTTCCGTGCCCCCTGGGCACAGCTGGCTCCTGTTCAGCTGCTGCCAACCAGCACTGCCAGGTCCCTCTCTGCCGGGCCACTCTCCAGCCACTCATCCCCCAGCCTGGAGCGACATCACCCTGCAAATCTCAGGCTGGATGTCTCCTGGAAGACCAAAAGCCACGTGCTGGTGCCACCCAGGCAGGTTGGAGAATCGACAAGCTGAGATTAGCTCCTAAATTACGTATAGCTCCTTCCAAGTGTTTGAGAGAATCTATGATTTATTTCTACTGCAGGCCAAGGCCAAGAAGGCCTCACCTCAGATACCTGCACAGCTCTCCTACGCCGCTATTTGGGGAAGCTGAACCAGAATCACGTGTGAACATGGAAGTTCATACACTGCTTTCGCAGGGCTTGGGATTCTGGTTTTTGTAGTTGGAGCTTTATTGACCGAGACTGACAAAAAACTTGCAAAAAACATTGGCAGGAAGAAAAATTAGAAATGCAGTAGCTCCAGAGTGTTTAACATGGCACGTTCTCTTGAACAGCACACCTGTATGTAGTTCTGTGCTCCCCAAAAGTCCTAGCAAGTATGTACATAGGTCTTATTTTTCCTCCCTCTTATCCAACGTCTGAAATAGCAAAGGAGGATGATGCTGCATCTGAAAGAAGAAAAGCCCACTCCCTTGTGGACTGCTGCCAAATGGAAAACCCCTTTCTGGATTTTTTTTCCTTCTACCTCTTCCAGTAGGGCACCAGTTTTTGTGCCTGAGGCTACTTTGCCCACATGTGACTATTCTGCTAGGCCACGGCAGATGCTGTGATGGATACGGGCCAGATGTTGAGTTCTCTGTACTAGGGGGAAACCTACAGCTGTGGTCCAAGATATGGTGCAAACTCAGCTGTTTTCATGTACTTCAAGCTGGAATCACTTAGCACGCTGGGGTGTTTTTTTTCTCTGAAACTCAGCTTGAGAATTTAACATTAAACAACAAAGAACGAGAGCTGAAGTGTGCAAAATCATCACAAAGGGGCCAAGCGCAGTCAGTCTGTCCCAGCTCCTTCTCACTGCACCACAACTCAGCAAGACAATACATTCAAAGCAGCCACCACATGGGACCAATTTCCAACAGGAAAAAAAATATGTCTACCACAGCCCTTTTGAATCAAAACTTTGCATTTCTAACAACGATCAGCTATTCATTACACGCACTGGATTGCTACGGAGAGGTTGTATTTGTCAAAAACATTCTCGCTATTATTGCAAATTTCCAGATTTTGCTCCCCCCCGCCACAAAGAACCCAAAAAGCAGCATGACTGTTTCTCGGTGAAATATTAACTTTCACACTTTCGTGGGACTTTTTTTTGTGTGTGCCTGTGAATGCCTCCCAACAGCTCTTGGTGTCAGGTCGCCAATTTAGTTGTCAGTTGAATAAAAGAACCTATTTACTTCTTGTTTTCCTCTCTGACCCATTACACTCCAAGAACTTACTGGCTCCCACTTATAATGTGCAACTTCAGAGACATCAGGAAATGTTTTAACTGTCACCGCCGTGGGGTTACAGCACATCAGCATACCTGGAAACACCAGGAAACGGAGTGGCACCGCACATGAGCATCAGCTGTTGCCTTCACCATGGTACTCCTCTATCAGGAGACAATTCCTAAAATCTTAATCCTGCTTCCCCGCCGAGGACCTCTGGCAAAACCAGCCTCGTGAACCTCTTGCACCCTTTGGTGCCCAGCCAACGAGAGCATTAATGCCATATTGCTCTTTCCAGACTTGGCACGACTTTTCCTGACTTTTGCCACTGATTTTGAAGGTCCAGGCAGAAATCTAACTCGGCCATTGTGTGCAAGACTTAAATATTGAGCTTTTTATTTCAACATTATGCTGTAATGCTTTTAGAAATGCAGATGAGCTATGCTCACAGGAGGCCTGGTAAACAGGAAAATATTACACAACAGCTGATCTAATAGACAGTAGATCAGGATTTATTATAAATGGGCTAATCTAATAGGTTTTAGAGTTCAGTTCAAGAGCTATTTTAGGCAATTTACCTTCATATCACTTCGGGTCTCAAAAATACTGTCAGATGTGGTTGCAGCTACTTTGAAATTCTGGATTTGAATGTATAAAATACGACTCCTTTTTTTTTTTTTTTTTTTAATCCGTGTTATTTCACACAGGAGGAAAAAAACCCCCATAAAATCTCTTTTTAAGGGTACACCAGCTGCATATTATTACTGAATGTATAGAGCGAACTTCTGACCTCCTAAACCATCTCTATCCCCTGGTGTGATTCACATCCATCAGAGTCAGTGGTGCAGATCTTATGCACTGTCTTCCAACCTGAATCCTTCAAACTCTATTAAAGAGAAGCCCAGTAGGAATTCCCCAGTATCCCATTGTTAGAGAAATCACTTTTGATTTCAATAACAGATGCTGTCAATGTTTTATTCAGACCATGTCAGAGAGCAGACACGTGAGCAGTACACTTGCAGCTTCAAGAGATTTACAGGAGGCTTAGATTACCAGGTTTGGGGGGTTTATGTTGTTTGCTGCTTTTTTTTTAACCTTTTAATTACATCATGTATATGTTTTATCCATGCGAGCTGAAACACACCTTTTAGCTTCCATGAAGAAAAACCACATGCATAGCTGCTAAGAGGGAAAACATACTTTTCCCCATCCGTCTGGCAATGGATGTAACTTCACCTAATGTCTGTTTCCTGCCTTTTGCCTGCATTTCTGCATCTTAAACGAACAACTTCCATGCACTCTGCAGAGGCAGTGCCAGATGGAGAGAGCCCTTCTCCAGCCGTTCTCCACCTCTGCATTTGCGATGAATGGAAGCAAGTGCAAGAGTCGTAAAATGACTATTCACGCCCTCGCATTTTCTGATCTATCCAGTCAATGCAATAAGTTCTTCCGCGGGCCAAAGGCAGTCAGCTTATACCACTATTGGAACGTTTCTTCAGTTTCAAGCTACAAATACAAGTTTAATACGAGAAAGCTATCATCTTCAAGTCACTGTTCATCTGTGTGTGTAATATCTCCAATCTAGATGTTAGTCAGCAGGATGGCCAATTCCATTCGGATAAATGCTTTGGACTCTTTTAAACATATCATAATCTGCCCGTGAAATGGCTGGATGGTTGCTTTCCAATTTGTGAAATGGTTCAGATGCTGTAAATAAAAAAAAAGAAATTGGACAGCTTTCAAAAGGACAGATTAGATTTTCAATTCTTAGTGATTCGTTGCTTCCAAGCTACAGTCCTGTGATCTCCATATTAATATTTAAAACCTGATTGTGTTATGTTGTTATCCTGAGGAAGAGGGAATAGTACAACCAAACCCATGGAGACAACCCAGTGGAACTACAAAAAAAATCAACTCCCTGGCCCAGCAGCACGCGTGTGCGCAAGAGGCGTGGGAGGAGAGGTGGGTGGAGAGCAGCCTGGCCCTGCTTCCTCCTGTTTGGGGATATCAAAATCATAAAGGCTTCTTTTTGCATTTACTATGCTTCTCCCCTTCCACCACATGCACTGCCCCTCAATCCCAGCTGCTCTGAGGCTCCAGATTAGAGGTCCCTCCCGGATTCGTACCTTTGCTGGGCTTCCGAACCAGCCCTGATGCCCAGTGTTTCAAGTGCAGACATACTCTGAGAGGAAAGGGAATATCAAAGGTGGAGTTAGGGTTGCTTATACCGTTCTTTATCTAACCCATGTTAGGACTTACTTCTTTAGCATGCGGGTCATACTGTATTACCAGACGTGAATCAGAGACCTGAAAGCAGGGCCTGCTGTCTGTACAGCAGATGCTATACCCATCCTGTACTTGTAGCATCCTCTAGAGCAACAGGAATGATAAAACCTGCCAGCAAAAGCTCACCTTTTGTCTTTCACAAATCCATCTATTTTCTCCTCTTGGTTATTTCAAACCTCATTCAAAAAACCAAATCCTTCTCCAACGACACCAAAGTGATTTCTCTCTACAGGGCACTTAGTTCACTCAGTCTCTGACTGCATTGGCTTCTGTGTTATTTGTTTATTCTTTTTACTCTTGTTCCTATGAGAAAACCAGCCTAAACTATGGAGAGAGCTGACCACTGAAACCAGCAGAAAGAGGGAAACGCTGAGACAGGCTGTCTTTTCTCATCCTTCGAGCGTGGTCTGGTGCATCTCGGTGTGGATGTGCTGTCAAGAGCTCTCCCATAAATCAGCACAGGCACGTCCTTGGTTTCTCAGCCACATCTCGTTTTGAAGCTCAGATTAGCTCAACTATCTTCCCAAATTTGCCAGTGTTTTGCTTTCTGTCCCTGGAGTGACAAGACGGAAGCGAGGGAACAAGCCTGTGCTAAACATGAAAGGAAAATCTTTCCCATAGACAATCCTAAGAAGCAGACAAAACTCCATTGTAAGAATATCAATATTCAGCTGCTCTCAGAAATAAAGCCGTTTCCCGACAAACCATAAAACACTGTTTAGCTCCCTTCCAAAACTCTATATTACTTACGGAGAAACGTCAATATTTTGTAAAGCTCAATTCTAATAGCTGTATTCACGTCGGCTCAAGGGTCTGCCTAAACAATGCTCAGCTACCGGAATGGAGTCTAAATTTGTTTTATAGATACCTGATGTTCTGCGGAGGACTTGAACAATGAGAGAGACATCAATATTATGAAAAACACATTGACTTCAGCAAAGCAGATTTATAACAAATAAACAAACTGTGCAATATACAAGGTGTTCTAAGGCAAAATAACCGAGTAACACTTGCAAGGATCTCCTGTTTCCATTCTAGACTTCAGTACTTTTAGACACAGGCCACTTGGTAGACTGTCGAGACCATGCTGGTGTCCTAACAAGCCTGGCATGCAAGCATCCTTCACCTGTGTCCTGGAGGCTATTTTTTTGTTGAAGGAAGACATTGGGGTGCTGGTAGTGATGTTGAATATAAATGAAAACAAGTAAATTGTATCCTTTAGAGATTTTTAAACTGTGTAACCTCCTTGCCTTTGTATAATATCATCAAGTACATGATGTCATTGCAAGGCATAAATGGGATACTTCAAACAAAAGAATCATGTCACTCATAAAGGCAAAACAAGATACATCTATTCAACATGTGAAAAAAAAAAAAAAAGAAGGAGAAAGAGGAGAGATGAGAGAAAGTCTGACCTGGTCCAAGGCATATCCTAAAAAAAGTTACGTTCTACCTAAATGTGAATCTTCATACGACTGCAAGATGTAAAACCCACACAGAAAACTAGGAGAAAAATAAAAAGTAGTCCAACAATTTGTATCCAATTCTGAAATACAACAGAGATGGTTACAGATATTGCTTTAAGCGCAGGATAAAACTACTGCTACAGAACAGGGCTAAAGAGTTGCTGTACGCTCCTAGCACACAGCTTAAACCTGATTTTACAGCTCTCGCAGGTAACATAAAATAAATGCACCGGTTTACAGTGATTATTAATTTTCCCCCTCTTCAGCATCAAATATGTTTTAATGTTTTTGTTTTGTAAATATTTTACAGCACACCATTTAGTACATGTTTTGAAACATGTAACGTTATTAGCCTTGAGCTTTTCACCTTCCATGAACGCATCAAGAAGTTTCATCAATTTTCAGGGAAGAAGTATACTCATTTTTCTAGCTGTTGCAGTGCTTTACAGGTACTAAAATACTCAAAGTCCCTAATATTTTGCAACATCCAGAGAGAATTCTAGTTTTATAATAATGCTAACCCCAAATCGAGCTCACTTAATGTCATCAAAAGTAACTTTTCTTCCATTATCTTAAATGTAAATGAGAAAAAGCATGCAGTTGAAGCAGACAGGATGATTTATAATGAAAGGAAATCCATCAGGACAGGAATACTAAAAAATCCAGAGCACAACACGAAACTCATTTGGAATTGAAGGAAATAAGAGACTTTGTAGTATTGTGGTCAGGCTTGAGCTGGGAAGGGAGGAAGAAGGTCACCTGTGATAGACCCTTGTGGTCAGCACTAAGCAAGTCAAGAAATGTTTAAACCTTCAAATAAATATTAGGCAACTTTATTTTCTTTTTTTAAGAGGCCAGAGCCTGACTGACCATTGATCAGAGACACAGAGTTCACTGTCATGCCAACCTGGAGCCACTCAGCAAAACAGAAACTATGAGTGTAAGCCCTGCAGTGGAAAATGGCCTGCCTGGTCTGCTTGGCTGCCATGGAGACTGTTCCGAGGCAGAGAAAAATGGGACTTTATTTGAAGACACAGAAAAAGAGAGAGATTTGATTTCGGAATCTGAGTCAATCAGTCTACAGACAGGAAAAGGCAACATCAAATGCTGTTAAGTTTGCCCAAGACCCGAGGAGCTCTTTGGAGGTGCCTCACAACACTGACGACAGCAGGAGCCTACAGATTCCAGCAACGTCATCACCTTCAGTGTATCCACATTTCCACGCCCAAGTCTTGGTTGGAAATTGTACCAGTCAACAGCAAGCAACTTTTGGCTTTGTCTCTTGAAAAATGAAGTGTCTCTTACAGTAAATCTCTGGGGCACAAAAGAGACTACAAGAGTCTCACCTGTTTGCTCACCTTTCCTTGAGGTGTTTACCCAGGGCTGGAAAAGGCTTAAAGCTTTCCACGCATAATCAGAAAACACAGAACTAAAGTAGAGATGCTAAGAACAGACTGGTAGGGAGAGACAGGGGAAAGTTCCACCCTGACCAGACAACCCCATGTCCTTATTTTGTTCTCGTAATAATTCATTACAATCCACAGCACACTCCTGGGAGGTGCCAAGGTGTGCCAAGGATTACAGTAAAACAAGAGGAGCGCAAGGGAAAGCTTTGATCCTCCTACGTTATTGTATGAGGAAATTACTGGCTAATGAAAAAGAGTAAGCCCTTTTCTCGATCCAGGTTAGTCCCCAAGGCATCTCCTTCTACAAAGCCTGAAGCTCGGAGAAGGCATTGGGCTGAAGGGACCACTCTTCCCATCTTTTGTGCCAAGCTCGGCATGTTCACACCACATTTCCGAGTACGACATACAACTCCCTAATCCTCTTGGCAGCAGCTACTTGTACAAGGTCAGTCCCCCTGGCCTACAAGATGCCTTTCCAAATTAAGCTGTGATTGTCCCTTATTAAACTTCATATTTGAGCTAAAACCACGACGTTGATTCAGTTAAACCACCACTGTCTGCAGCTCCTTTTCAGAGAGCACAGTAATCTCACAGAGACCGAGATGCCTGGTCAAACAGACTCCCAGTGAGGCAACCGCTTGCAACTAAGGGAGATGCGACTTTATTTCAGCAACATGCATCATTTCGGCGCCAGGGGCAGCAATGCGAATTATGCTTCCTGGCTGAGATTTTGTTTTCAGCAATAGCAACGTGCATCCCGTGCTGAAGAGACTCGAGAGCGTCTCTAGGAGCAGCCTACAAGACACTGGTACCTATCAGAACATGCTGACCCAACACATTTTCCACACGTGGCTTTCAGCCCATCGACGGCTGCTGGTTTGGGTGTGATTGGGGATGTTGGTTCCTGGAGAGAAGCAACTATTCACTGCCATTCACCACCACTGAGGGAAAGGGGTGGAGATAAGGTGGAAAATCAACTCACGATCCAGCCATCTTCTAAATATGAGCAAGCACTCATTGGATAACACATCTCACTAAGCAACTTGGGCTGAATAGGGTCTGATATAAAGGAAATTTTACGTGCGTGCGAAGAAAACCAAATAAAACGTAAGGAAGGAACCGATTTTAAAAGCAGATAGCAGATTTCTTTTCTCCCTTGCACACTGAGCAAATATTGTTCAAGGATGTTTGGCAATCTGTTTGCCAGCTGAAGCATGCAGGACTCCGATAACAATGTAACAGAAAATTATGTGTCCCTTTCTGTCAAGCTGAGGCAAGTCCATGCTGCGGTGTTTGCCTAAATGAAAAACAAAACAATGGCAGAACTGACCCGGGCCAGTCTGAAAGATGTTTAGCGAGACAGGACAGAGCTGGAGAACAAAGGAAATAGGATGCAGAGACTATAAAATGAGGACAAAGCCAAGTGCCAGGACCAGCCTGGCTTAACAATTCCTTCCTCCTACAAGTAATATTAGGTTGGGCCTTTCTAGGCTGCTTCTTCCTTTTTGATAGTATCTGAATCTTTAAGCCCAGCCTGGCTGGCTGAATGCAGTGTGAGCTAAGCCAGCGTCACTGAACATTTTTCCTTCAGAGACAGTTTCTCTGCAGGGATGCTCCAAGCGGGAAATGCGGCGTTAGATTGCCTTCATCAGCCAACAGAAACACTGCGCTGCTGAGGCCGAGCCCTTGCAGGTGACAGGAATTTTCTGCCCAACATTCACAAATCCTCCAATCTCCCTCTTACCCAGATTCGTCTCCCTGCACTTTGAACAAAATCTTAATCGTGTGTAGCCTGAATTACAGCTCTCTGCGCACGGTGCTGGCTCATCTCCACTGAAGAGGATCTTCAATCACTATTTCGCTATTTTTAACTCTTTTCCTCATCCCAGGTCAGTTCTAAAACTTACCCTTGCCTGTCTCTCCTGCCATTGGCTACAAACCACTTCTACATCTGCCTCTTGAGTAATGAGCTGCTCCTTCCTTTGATTTCCCCATTGTATTACATTTTCTTTCCTTTCCCAGAAGAGCCTCTATCAGCAAACACATCCTGACCTGGAGATTTCCTCAGCCTCATGCCCACCGCTGAGCTTTCTGTTCCCGTAACTCCAAACCCAAGGATACTCCAATGCCAACAATTTTGGGTACTTTCCTGCCTTGACGTTTGACCTTCCCCGCAGCCCTCCAAAGTCCACGATTTGTGGCAGGGTTTAGCTGAGTGGTGGTGGTAGGTCACAGGTTGGACTCGATGATCTAAGAGGTCTTTTCCAGCCTTAATTATTCTATGATTCTATGATTTATAGTGTGGGGTAGTGTCTTCAGCTCTCATTTATAATTCCTTTTAAGGGTTACCCGGAGATGTGGGGTATTTTCTGTTTGAGTCAGGTCTCTACCCTCTTCTGCTTGCATACCTGCTGAGAACACCAAACCTCATCTGCTCTGCTAGAGCCATGGGGTTTTATAAATTGTTCATCTTAGATGCCCTTCTGCCCAAGGCTGCAGATCCCCAGGACACGTCTCAAATATCTCCTGACAGACCTAGCCACATTCCAGATAGGGGTCTAATGGACCAAAGGAAGCCCACCTGAGCACCAAGCGCAAATTAAGCTCGTAACGTCTCACGCATTACCTAACATTTATCAACATCTTCCCTTCTGCAGAATCCAACACAGCAGGGTATAGGGAAGGGAGGGGGAAAAAAAAGCGCCTTCTTTCTGGCTAATGTGCTATATCTCGGTGGTAATATTTGCTGAATTACCACTTTCTGCACCTTTGGAGCCATAAGCAGCGGGGTAGCGCCGAAGTCTGATTGCAGGGTGGAAACAACATTCATTTCCCCACCCCTAGAACCACTCTGTGAACTAGCTGTGTTTGTGTGCATGTATTTGTATATACTCTTTTTTCTCTGCAAAATGTATCACAGTAAGTTAACTGCATTTGATCAAACAGCCCATGAAAAAGGACACGATAGAAGATTTGCACTCAAAACACCTGTCTCAATATAACCAGTACTCTTTAGAAGTGTTTTTTAAAAAAGACAAGCGAAGCCAAAGTTGATACCCATAAAAGCGTTTCTGATTTGAGCTTCTTTAAGTTAGGTGTGCTCTACAACAATGGTAGGCAAAGACTTGGTTTTGCCAACAGTAACCAAGCATACTAGGAAAAAAACCCAAGTAAACTATGAGACACAGAATCCTCTAATAAGCCAATCCGAAGTGAAGGACATCTGCCATAGGCTGGAACACATTTCCAACTTGCCAGTTGATTGCTGCAGCATTAACAGCTGTGTCAGCAACATTTCCCACAGGGCCTGTCTCTCCTTACCACACAGCAAGATGGAAGCACAACAAAATCCCCTTTAAACTTTCCTTGTTGCACAGCATCCTCAGTTTTCTTTGTGAAATATGTGTTCAGTCCGCTGTGTCCTTGGTGGCCAAGGTTAGGTGAGCTGCAGCAGATGCACAGTTGGCACAGGGCATGATGATGGGTAATGATTTGGGGAACATGGTCCATCATTTGGGCAGTCGGCGGGAGACACAGATAAGGATTTGTCTTACTACATTCCATGTGGAAAAGCTTTAGGTTGCAGGAAGAGCAGCTGGATATCTATCCCAGGCCGACAATGCTGGAGGTAGCAGGAGGTGTTGGGGAAGAAGATGCCATTGCACACCCGACCTGTCACTGCATTCTCCAAGAGCTCTCAGGGACAGAAAGGCCCATTTTATTCCCAGGTTGTTAGGCTGAGGACGGACAAAACTACAGAGAGCTAGAAAAATATTTCAGCCCTTGAGAAGTGGGGTAGCTACCCAAACGCTGTCCTGAGGACCATCAACAAGCTGTGACAGAGATGTGCCAAGAGAAAGAAAGAGCCAAGTGTGTGCTCCTCAGGGAGCTCCTGCTCTACGGGTCAGTGAAGGAGCTCATGAAGCAGGAGCAAATTTAGGGTCTTTTGTTGTTTGCAATCAGTCTCTTTGAAATGCTGTAGTCCTAACCAAATAAAGAAAATTATTTGGGCACTGAATATTTAGAAAACCATTGTCCCACTGGGAGTAAAATGGCAGGAGGGCGAGCGTGTGCAAGAGGAATGGGCTGTGCCCAGCAGTACGGATTGAGTCCTGCGCAGCCTGTGCCCTTAGGAGTGGGTCAAGTAGGACTCTGCAGACCTCTCTTTCCCTTAGTTTTTGCAACTCATTATTTTTCCCACAGGAAAAGAAAAAGATGCAAACACAATGGGTAAGACATTTAGGTCAAGATTTTCATAAACAGGATGTTAAGTCTCTGAACAAGTGGCCTGATTTTTAAAAGTACTAAGAAAGCACTATCTCCCACAGCCTTAAAAAAGCACCGGCCTTTTGAGTATCACGTCATTTAGGGGTTTCAGTCTTACTTTCCCTCTGAGTTCTATCTTCCCATAGCAGGGGCTCAGTCCTGGCTCAGGTGCCCAACCTAACGAAGTTGGACTTGTGAGGCCAGATCTGAGAAAACTATAAAAGAATAAGGCCTCTATTTCACTGCAGCTAATTGGGAAATCCTGAGTGTTCCTTCCTGAGCAGCGACCGATATATTTATATCATGCTCCAAACACCTGTAATTTCCAGTAAACCACAAACATTCTCATTATGCATCTAGAGGAATACTCCATTTTGCTATGTGCTCTTCTGAATATCAATATCTGCTCTTCTGAATATCAATCTGGAGGTGCCCTTCTCCTTGATGGTAGAGGGAACCCAATGGATGGTTTAGCCCACCGCACTTTAAATCGCTCAAGATAGCTGAAATCCCTCGTGCTACCTTTGTACACGTCCCTTTGCATTTGCTGGACAGAATTAGAAGCAGGGCCAGCCTTTATTGTGGTCAGGTTAGAGTAGTGCTCATGGTCAGAACAGTGTCTCAGGGCTAAGGAACATCTGCTTCAGATTTGCCCTGAAAAACCCGAAGAGAACCCAATTCTCCCCACTCACCGGCTGTGGCAGGTGCAGCCACCCTGACAAAGACTTAACAACAACCAGAGCTCACCAAAGACCTGCCTAAGACTGGAGCTTGCCAAAGACCTGATAAAGATTGGTGCTTCCTGGCCACTAAAAAGGATCACAGTTCAGACTCGAATAGGGTATAAACGGAGCCTGCCAGAGAGACGATTTCGAGTTGCTTTCCTCAGAGGGTTTGCAGTTGGGCACCCTCCCCTTGGATAGGGACACTGTCCAAAGAAACTTCACGGGACTGAGTGAGTCCACACCCCCTCTTTGGTAAGCGAATATTTCTTCTGGATATATCCTTAAATGAGCCCTCGTCCCTTTTGGGTGAGTGAGTCCCTTTCTGGGTAGCCCTGGGTGGGGGAATTTCCCTTTTATAGGTGAGTGTGAAAACATTTTGGGTCATCTTTCTAAAAACTATGTTCCTAAAGCTTAGGAATTAGTTGTGTAGTAGTATATTCCTGCTTGACATCTGAACTTGTAATTTACTTGAACCTGTTGGAGTGCTAGGTAATTTTTGGATGTAATACATCTGCATTTTGGGTAGCTACTGCTGTCTGTTTTGTAGGTGCCTCCACGACACTGGCAAAGAGCCCCACGCCATCCTACGTGTACCTTCTGCTTCCCACATCACCGTTCCAAGTTCCAAATCGATTGCTTTTGGTGCTCAAAAAAATATCTCCTTTCTTATCAGTGTTTGAACGAGTTTCAGTGCTGGAAATAGAATTTCTGCCCGGGTATTTCTAAATCACGTTGCACAATATACTCTACAAATCTTCAGAAAATACTATGTGAAATAGAGCATTCATGGATTTTGCATCTGGAACAGAAAGGGATTGATACTTTCTGAAGTATTTTGACTTGCTCTTTTTCTATTAAAAATATATTCATTATTAGTAATAATACAAGACACAGCTTAAGGAAACAGACTACCACATATTAAACATATGTATGGCAGCATATCGTCCCCAGTCCGGTCCAGCTTTTAAGCCTACAACGCTTTAAGTTCAGCCCAGCATTGGCTGAACTCATTTCCCAGCCACAGATCCAAACTTTTAAACTCATTCACTCACATCCTCCCCAGGAGATGAAAAGAAGCCAGATCAGCACCAAAAGATGACTCAGGATTAACACAGGGACCAGCATTTCTCCCAGGCAACATCTACCTAGCAACAGAGATCTGCTGACCCCAGGTCGCATTAAAGGACATGAGCGTATGAAATGCATTTTGCTATATACTAGAGAACAAATGAAATCACATATAAGGGATCAAATGCTACAATAGCACAAGGCAGGTCCTGTTCTATTTCCATGCCCATCATCTCAGTGCCAACAAGAGGTGAATCAGACTTAATCTTTCGCACAAACTCCACCACACACAGTTTCAGTTTAAATAGGCTTAAGGTGAAATTTACTTTTTTCCATACAAGCTCCTGCCACTACCACTGTCAGGATACTTGCATGCATTAGAACATGACAGATACTAAATCATTAAGCGTGTTATATTTCTTTCCAAACACAGCTAAGCATTTCTTTGAAAAGGATTTATACTATCCTAAATTTTCATTCAGCTCCTGACCATCTAAAAGAGGCATCTCCTCCCTCCGCAACCTCGCTGTGCTACAGCTGTTGAGGGTACCATAATACTACACACGGACACGGAGACACAAAGTTAAGTGCTTTACTGTGTACACTTAATAAAAAATGGCCTAAGCTTTCCTGAACCTTGTTAGCTACTCATATGTGTCCTCTCCTTGCACCAGGAGCAGATCCTGGTGAAAAAAAGCTAAGCAGAGCCAAAGGTTACAGTGCCACAGGCAGAGAGCAACAGGGAGGAAATACGTAACTGAAATAGATTAGTGAACAAGGACCCTGTTTCTGAATAAATGTCCTCAAGAGGAAGGAGAATCTGCAATGAAAACCTAAGTTTTATAAAACACAGCTAATTTGCTCAGTTGCCTCAGAATTGACTGGTTTTTTTCTCTGAAGATTTCCATGGAGATACCAATGTTCCTCCTGTAAAGCACTTTGAAAGCCAATAATATAATATCTGCTGCTTTTACACTGAAACACTTGACACACAGCCCTTCGTGACCTGTGCTGGTCTTCCAGGTGCTGGAGGTGATGATTCAACCTTTTGACTACTTGATGAGAAGAGACCTGTGTCCAGTTCTTGCCATTTCCAGGTTTGTGATTTTTTTTCTTTCAGCTGCCAACAAATTTTCAAACATATGATATGCCGCAGATCTTGTGGTTTGGATTTCCTCCAGCACTTCACTAACATCTGCCAAATTCCTGTTAAATCCAACCCTGGTTGATGAGCACTTTCCAATGGTGTGAAACTTGATGCAAGTAACTAGTGGAAGCCTGGGAGCAATTAAATTTTAATCAGAGATAAGTTCAGTTTTTGGCACTGTGAGTTATCTCTAATGTCTAAATAGCTAATATCTATAATAATCCTCTTCTCCTCTTGTAATCAGCAGCATCGAACCATAGAAAGGGAGAAGAGTGGCAGCATAAGAAGTCTCCTTCCCAAGAAAGCCACCGACCGTACTAATAATATATTCATCTTTTCTCTTTGACGTGCCATCTGTATCCCAAATTACTCAGTTGTGTTTTCCAGGTGGATACAAGCACCTGTCCCTCCCCTGGCAGCCTCTCCTCAGTCTCCTGCCTGAGATGGCCCCTCGTGCCTGGCTCTGCTCTCAGGGTTGCTCATCTTGCTGCTCTCTAATGCATTTTAGGTCAAAGGAGTCAGGCTAATGCTTTCATTTGAAATCATGTATAGCTTCCTTCCACCCTCCTTCCACATGCACCACCTCCTGAGTGCAAGCTGGCTTTTGCCTGGGTTCCTGGCTTCTTCCTCCAGCAGTGCCTCGAGCAGTGGAACATCCTCGACCATTCTCCAAATCCCTTCTCCCTATGGGCTACAAATTTACAGATCTCCTGCCAAAGGCTGCCTAATCCACAGCTTTTCCCATCTCATCCCATCCCATCCATAAACACGCAGGACAAGCACGATGGTTTCTCATCAAATACACCAAGTCCTTCTACCTCTCAGTAAGTGACGGATGCAAGTCACAGTCTTTTTACTACGTTGCCACAGTGGGCTCAAAGCTTTCCCGCTGCTCTGCCGAGATCAAAAAGCCCCAGTCACCAACCTAGGCTATTTTTGCACAAGCTCCAGCAGGACCAGGACAGCACGCGGAGCTTGGCACGTCCCGGGCTATTCTTAACGGCAAACATAAGCCCCAACACAAAAGTTGGTGGCTGAGGTCTGCGAATCATTTGGAGAAGTGGAAGGATCCCTGCAACAGCCACTCTTCAGTACAAAATCTTTGTTTGAAGGCAGCCATGCAATCAGAGCCGGGCTTCAGGGAAGCACAAAACACAGCGGTGGGCTCTCTGGCCTCAGAAGGCTACATAGAAAGCAGAAGAGATAACAGAAGCTGGGCATTTTTTTTTTTATTATTTCTTTGCAAGTGAAAATATCCTAAACAGCCTCAGCATGTGCAGCTTGGGGGAGTTAGATGAACAGCTGCCTGGAACTGAGCACTAATTCATCCATTTTACTCTCTGTTAATGAATGCAGACAATGGAAAATCAGCAGATGCAGAAACCCCATGATTTTTACAGATTTACAGACTGATTTCCTGTACCTCATCTAGTCATTTTTATGCCTGTGCAAAGTGACAGCACAGTTAGTGTAAACTACTACTGAATTATCATAGGCATATTTTTACCCTCCATTTCCACTGGCGCGGCACACAGCTACAGGTGGCCAAGGTAGAAGAAAGCGTGTCTTTTAGTAGAGAAAAGGAGTACTCGGCAAAAATGAAAATGAAACGGATGTGTTATCCCCACTGCTGTCTCCAGCTCAGATAACATGCAGGGATATGTATTACTTCATCTCCAGTAAACCACGTTTCCCTCTCCACCCCTGCCCCCAGTTTTTCACATTCAAAGTGGCGCGTGACCACCAGGGTCTGTCTACAGAAAGGCAGGAGAAGCATCAGTCTCAGCTGCAATTCTGTGCTGGAACAGCCTCTTTCTCTCACATTTCTAGCCCGGTAAGACCTGTACCCCACTATACATTTCTCTTGGTACATTACAGCTTGTACCTCAAATCCAGCTGGATTAATGACGAACTGTTCCGGCCTCGAGAAGAGATTGAACTCAGAGTGAACAAACCACGTTCTGACTTGCACAGCCTCTCCTGGATCCTAGTTATCATTTTTTTCATCAAAAAACACTGTGTAGGATAAGAGAAACATCTTCATAACATTTGTGAGCAGCTATGAGGCAACCTTTTTTTTTTCTAGACAATGGCAAATTTTAAGGCCACAGACACTATGACAAGACATTTAGTCCCATGTGCAAATGCAAAATCCCTTTGAAGCTGAATATATCCACAGTTCAAAAACGCGCCAAATCCCAAGTACTGCCAAAAGGAGGAAAGGGGAATTTTCATTTCCAATCAAACCAGCAAGGATAATGCAGCCCAGCACAATGCCATTACAGTATGCACGCTTGGATAAACCATCCCTATTCAAAAATATAAATGGAGACTACTTCTTGTACTGGCTCACGGACTTTTTAAACAAGAAAGCATTCATGGCCTTATATGCTCTGACCTCTGCAGGAACCAGCCAGCACCATTCTAGCCCCTGTGCCAAAACCTGAGGCTCTAGGGTTTGTATCACTGTCAGATTGCAGCTTTTGAATCTACCTCCTGAAAAAGCAGAGACTCGTCACCAAAAGTCGCCTTGGCACTCCTGTCTTTGCTATGAGCATTAACTGCATTGAATTACTACAAAGCAACTCCAACTAAACCCCAGCATTACCAGGCAGAGCCCAACAGACTCACTATTGATCTTATCCAGTGTCATTTCTGCCTGCCCACACACAAACCCCATAAATAAATAAGGAGCCATCCCAGAAACCATAGGTCAAGAACAGAAAAAAATCTCCACTTGAAAAAGAAGATATAATCCCACCAATTTTCCAGGTGAAATTAGCTATGTCTATGCGATACCTAAAAGGCAGGGAATAGCACAGTCTGCAAAACCCATTGCAAGCAGAAAATGTAAGCACCACTTCTTTCTTCTTTTCTTGAATAGTTCTTTACATGGCCAAGACTCCTGCTTTGGTTTTTAAGGTAAGTGTGGCGGTGGGGAGGCTCCAACCTGGAGTGCGGCTGCTGGATGATCTGTGCACAATTCCAGGGCTCTGGGAGATTTTTGGATGACGTTTCTTTGGTTTTTTTCACTCAATTGCACTCAAACAAAGACTTCACCCATCCCTCACTCACAGCCAGTATCTCCATCTGTGTGCATCCACCCTCGGAAGGAGATTTTTCTATCTGAGAAGTAGCCATATCTGACAACATGAGGTGTTCAGACAGACCCTTGTCTCTTTTTTCTTCCCCCCAGTGCTATATAATGTCCTTTCTCCTGTATTTTTTTACCTTAGTCCACTTAGAGAAAAGGTGAAATACCATCAAACAAAAGCAGAGCAACAACCTATATTAGGGCAGGAGCCAAGTAGGGAGTAGCAATTTACAGCTCGCTCCCTGAAGAAAGGGTAGAGATTACTGCCATTTAAACCCACTTCCACCTTGCAATTTCCACTATTTCCTGCTACTTTGCAGCCTGGTGTTTTAAAAACCGAGACATCAGAGCTGAGGTCTGACTTGAAGGGAAGCCCATCTCCTTCTGCTTGGGGATTACATCATATTTCAAGGCAACGTACATCTTGCTGTGGACAAAATTAAGTCCAATAAAACCAATTTCCGCTCTGACATTATTCAAACACGGCCACAATCAAATAGAGTAGAAAGTCAAATGAAAAACCCAAGCAATAAAGTGATTTCATAGATGAAGGTTGAGAAGTCCCACAGATTTGAACCCCTCCGGGTAAAGATGGATGCCCTGCAGTATATTATGGTCTGTGCACTATAAAATCATGCAACATTTAGCGACAGTCACCATTTTAAGTGGGTTGTGTACTACACTCCCTTCTGCAACACTTAAATCCCACTACGTGATCATCTTTTCCTGTAATATCATACTTTTTAGGATAGCAGCACACCAGAATTGTGAACAAACCCCCCCAAAAAAGAAGAACTGAGGGATACAGCCTCACTGTCTAAGCTGGGAATGACTGTGGTTCACTCTTGCTTGTTGCTGTAACTGTGCAAAGTACCTTTGCCTTTTGAAAAGTGCTGTATTGAAACCCGTCAGCTATTCGGACATTAGCTTCCCCAAAGATTTCTGATAAACTCCATTGGCCTTTAAGTGGACACGGTGAAAAAAAAATATTAGTATCTTTGGATCTAGCACAAGTTCCCTGTATGTTTCTTTTTTCCATTATTCTTCAGCAGTGTTGCTTTTGGCCAACTGCTACAGAAGTTCCGCCCTGGCTCCTGAGGCTGCAGTATAGTGACAGAAGAGATTTTTGCTAAATCCTTGCTGATCTGACAGTGACTTGCAGCCCTCCACTCCGAACCCTCTCTTCTAGCGTGGTATCAGAAAAATGCCCCCTTGACAACTCACCCTGGCAGTCCTGACACAGCTTGAGGAAACAAAGAACATCAGCAGATGCATCCGTGTCATTTCAATACAGGGATGCAGATTAAAACAAAGCTCTGAGCAGCAAATGAAACGTACGGTGTGCCTCCCCCTCCTCACCAGCCGGCAGGACATGGGAAGCAGTAGCTGCACTACCACCCTGAGGACACAAAGAGCAGAGCTAAGGCTGCAGCTCAACCCTGCCTGCAAATTGCAGGGGGTGTTTCCCATCCTCTCTCCCTTTCTTGTTTTCCCCTTCTATTTCACCCCCAGTCCTCTTTTTTTTGAGTGTATGAACAAATGACAACAGTGGAAATCGGAGAACGAAGGAAAGATCAGAGTGCAGGTAGGTAGTTCATTATGTATCCCAGCTGGGGCAAGAGCTTAAGCCTCTGGAGCTTACTTGCCAAGTTATTTTAGAGTTATGCCAAGAGAACTGTGCCCTCTGAAGCTTCCTGGCATAGGAACTGTTGAGAGGCAAAGCGGTGAGGCTTCCAGTGCTGCAGGAGGGATGTCAGGCTGCACAAGCCACCGACTACACAGGCATCTAGTTAATTCAAAGTGCAATTATGGTCCATAAAATCTGCTCGTTACTTACATCTCTTTGGCACTGGAGTCTGAGAGATGCTGGGTTACATGATACCGTAGCTCTCTGGGAGGGTGAGAATTTTAGGGCAGAGGCTGTTAATGCTACACATCCGAATAATAACTTGAAGGCTGAGGCCCTTTTCCATGCTGCGCCACTCCAGGTCAACACCTCTGAGATGAGGCTCTACATGGGCAGTATGTTGGGGATTGGGCTGGAACTGTGGATCAGAAAACCAGCCTAGAAATACCACCACATGCCCAAGGGGATTTAGCTAGAGAAAAAGCCCAGGACTGTAACTGTAGCTTGGGGTCTCCACTAGGAGCCCCTTCTACCCAGCCTTTTCTAGCAAGCTGTAGATGGATGCTTCGTCTTAGCCATCCTTGAAACAGGGAGGTGCCAGGTGGTGAATACACTTCAAATGCTGCCAGGTAGCCAGAAACGAAAGCTCAGTTTCTCCATCAGATGCAGCAGCCAAGCACCCAGTGTTGAAGGTTATGGATGCAACCCGTCCGTCCTCACCTCGCATTGACCTCTAGGTCCCAAGGCAGTCAGGAGACGGATATTTGACCTGCGCTATCCGACTGAAGGAGAGCCCATTCCAGGCATGCCAAGTGTGCGTCTTTATATCTGTTCAAAGCTCACTTGGAGTCCCAAACAGCGATGCCTGCAGCAAGGCAAGCGCTTCACTGTTTGCCTAAACCTATTTGCGCTCTCTGAGTTACCAGAAAAGGATGCTACCGTGCCAAGCTGCCAAGGCGAGAGGGACAGGCACTACTTAAAGCAGCCCAGCACTGAGCAAGCACTCTGGACAGGGAAGTCACCTCCTAAAAAGCAACCTTTGTGTTTGGAAATGCTCAAAGATGCAACTTCGGAGGGTGGGAGAACCTACCTCGCTTGGCACGCACTTCCATTCCTCCATCCTCACTACTTGCGTAACACGCTCAGTGTCTTCCCGGCACCCCTTGCACAGCCGACTGCATTCTGTACTAATTAGCTGTTCATACAGCTGTTTGGTTTCTCCTGTGGTGCTTTTCCTCCCACATTTTTCTTCTCTTTCACTTCTGTTGAATTTTTGCAAGCCTTGTAGCTTTGAGCCAGCTCTGAACGGAGGTAAAACGCTTCGTGCTAACACGCTTTCCCTCCTTCCCATGCCAGCATTCTCTTAAAACTCAAACCCACACCTCTGGGAGCGTGTTTTCTGTATCCAATTTGTAATTGTCTGTGCAAACGAAACAAAAGGAATACACTAATTTCACTAGCTACTGATTGCAAAAGTCAATACTCCTTAAGCCATTCGTGCTATTTCTCATGTTGCCAATTCTTCTGAAAAAAATAAAGTGGTTGCAAGCGCAAAACGTTTTACCCACATTCACAGGTTACAAATAACAGTGCCTAGAGAGCACAGCAAACAAAAACTATTTTGAAGCATAATTCCATTTCTTTTCTGCATGGAAAGGACAGGATGTGTTTCTGTCATTTGCTGCCGATTTCAGAAATACCTGCACTTTAATTATGCTGTGTCAGCAATAATAATAACAGCCCACAAACCTAGAGCTTCTATGGAACAAAAAAGACCATTGCCCATTTCTCAGAATAGCCATGAAATAAAGAGCCGTAAGGTTAGAGGGTGCCACAGTTAAAAAATCACTTTCTATAGAAGCCAGATCTATGTGTGAATACATGAAATGACTGATCACACAAGCGAACAGGGAAACGTTAACAATAAAAGCTGGTCTCCACAAGCAATGGCTCCTAGGTAACACCCGACTTTTCCCAGCGTTTGGAAAGACTGACATTTTATTAATACCATGGCGATGCAGTGGTGAAGGATCCCATGGGCAGAGCAGTGCCTGGAGATGCGGCCCCTGACACTGCTCCTAGCAGGACTAGGCCAAGTAAGAGGGTTCCTACTTTTAACTATTGGGGCATTCTGTCATTACTTTGGGGTTTGCCCAGGCTTTACTCCTCTAAAAGCTCTTTAAGCTCTTGCGTTCACTTCCATTGCCCTGCTCTGTCAATGAAGTTCGCTCCCTGGCACTGCAGCAGAATTTCATGTCACTACCCCAGTTTCTTCCAACATAAGTACTTTTATATGACTAATGTGTCATCTGCATGTTCTATAAACACCAGAGCAAAAACATCAGACACTTCAGGAGAGCCTACTTGAGTGATGAGGGCACCTTCTGACCATGTGTACGGAAACTTGATGCTTTTCATGGGAACTCACAAAGATCAAGTCATCTCTCAAATACTTAAGATCTTAATTTCTCAGTGACTTCAACGGGCAGTTACATATCAAAAGAGAAACCAGTGGTCTCTCTGTATAGTCAGATGGGAGCAGATGGGGTCTGCGAAGAACCAAGGGCTATAATTAAGTGCATTAAGTGAGCAGACAGGACAGCACAGCCCTGGTGCTGTGGCAGAAACTTCAGCTCACTCCCATGAACTGCTTGACTGAAAGCAGAACGCAGAGGAGACTTGACACAGCAACTCCGTACCTGAAAGTGGAGCCTCAAGATTTCACCGTGAGCAAAAATATCCCTTCCTGGTAAAAGAGGCTCAGCACCTGCCGTTCTCTAATCTCCAGCCTTTGTTTGCTCCAGTAATGAACACCTTTGTAAAAATAGCTGTAGCTTAGAAAAGGAATTAACCTCCAAACAAAGGAGAAGCTTAATTAAGCATTGCACTAAAAGAAAACAGAGAGGAAAGTACAGGTTGAAAAAAAAAAAGAAAAAAAAAGACAAGAGAGCTGCACATACTCAATTCCAATTTCCCCTCTTGTAGGTCATTTTACTCAATGCAATTTCCTTTCTGTATTTGGGTGAGTTTGCTACCGAGACGCTGCCCATTAATAGAAGGGGGTTTGTTGCTTTCCATTCACTTGTACCTTTTCCTAACGCTTTGCATTACGAGCCCTCCATCAAAAAGAAAAGCAAAACAGATTTAAATTAGACTTTGGGAGTATGCCATTTCATAAACTTCTCCCTAGAGAGCTTCAGCTAATTAAACAAATGATTGCAAAATACTCACAATGTCAACCCTGTCAGCTTATATGCGAAGTATCTACACCAAGCTGTGGTTATTTAACCAAACACAATGTGGAGGAGCAATGTGTTTCAAAGATAAGCACAAACCTCAGGCCATACGGAGGCATACACTTTTTAAAACCATGGGCGGATTATGGAAGGACCAAGGAGTTTGAACATCCCTGCCCATGGCCCTGGGAGCTTGCAGGCACAGCTACGCTGCTCTGAAAATGACAGGAGCTGAAGATCTGGGTGGCCAAGCTGAAAAGGAGACTTCAACAGATTAAAAAACATGAACACATTGGGCTGCTCAAGACATCTGCGTTAAGCCCAAGAAGACATTCAAGGATATTGCTGGGTATTTGCTGTTAAAGTACAGTAACTCGGTGCAAAAGCTGGGAAGAAGCAAGGAGGTAGGAATGGGTGTCTGGGTAAGAAACCAGGAATGTAAATGTTCCAAAATTAGTCTGTGCAGAGTGGCTGGAGGCAGTGAAATCTCAACTGCCCAAAGCTAAAGGATTTTAAATCTTTCTATACATTATGCAAAAGCATTCTTTAAAAAAATACCCATTTTTTTCCTTCTCATCCTTTCCGTCTCATCTTGTCTTCCTCTGCTTTAAGCCATGTGGCTTCTTCAACAAATCCTCTGTGCCCAAACCATGCAGCCTGTCTTTACCCTCTGGCACTTCTCTCCCATTGGCCTCATCCCCAATCCACCTCCTGGTAGCTCATCGCTCTTTATTCTTCCCATTCTTCTCTTTACAACACACACTTGCAGTATGAAGTACTGCCTCCCAGGGCTGACTACTGTTTCCCCTCCCACCCCTCCACGCCGCTCTCAGTTCATGCTATATTTAATTTGCCCAAGAGAGTGACACTTTCCAGGCCAGGCACCTCAGCTTCCCGATGGATTTTATTATCAGGTGCACACAATGAAGTATAACAAGAATTATTACAGCCTTGACTAGGAAATGCAATATTAACTTTCCTAAAGCACTGTTAAGGGTCAAAGAAGCCATTGGACAAGGTTTGAGCATCAAAAGCAGCATGACCAGTAGGCCAAGGGAGGTGATTCTCTCCCACTATTCTATTCTTGTGAGACCCCACCTGCAGTACCCTGTACAATTCCGGAGCCCTCAAACACAAGAAAGACATCGAACTGTTGGAACAGGTCCAGAGGAGGGCCACGAGGACGATTGGAGGGCTGGGGCACCTCTCCTATAAGAACAGGCTGAGGGAGTAGGCACTGTTCAGTCAGGAGAAGAGAAGG
>WEIS01073764.1:6232-31100 GCA_013389965.1 Todus mexicanus | reverse complement strand
GTTACTGTTTCTGCCAGTCTTGGGCTTTAGTCTTCAGCATCAGATACAGCATCAAACATCAGATACCAAGAATAATAAAGTAAAGGATACGTAGGAAATGATGAGGACTGGGGGACCAAAAAGTGTCAAAAATTGGAACTGCTGACAGCACAACAGTCACCTCCAGTTATTCAAATACAATCACCTCAAGTAACTGTCGCCCTCTTCTCAGCACTGGTGAGGCTGACGCTCAGATCCTGGGGTCAGTTTTGGGCCCCTCACTCCTAGCAGGACCTGGAGAGGCTGGAGTGTGTCCAGAGAAGGGCAACAGAGCTGGGGAAGGGTCTAGAGCACAAGTCTGGTGAGAAGCAGATGAGGGCCCTGGGGTTGTTGAGCCTGGAGTAAAGGAGGCTCAGGGGAGACCTTCTGGCTCTCCACAACTCCCTGACAGAAGGTTGGAGCCAGGTGGGATTGGTCTCTTCTCCCAAGGAACAAGCAATAGACAAGAGGAAACAGCCTCAAGTCACACAAGGGGAGGTTTAGGTTGGACATCAGGAAAAATTTCTTCGCTGAAAGGGTAGCCCAAGCCATTCCCAGGCTGCCCAGGGCAGGAGTGGATCCCTGGAGGGGTTTTCAAGCCATGGAGATGTGGTGCTGAGGGACATAGGTTAGTGGTGACCTGGGAGCACTGAGTGAACAGTTGGACTTAAAGGTATTTTCCAATCTAAATGATTCTATAAGTCTGTGGGTTCTTACTCTTCAGATGTTTATCTGGGCTATCAGTTGCAGTTTGGGAGAGTCCCTATCTCAGTCGCATGTATACAGAAAATGTTAGCCGCAAATCCTCTACATTTTTAAAATCTTCTTTATATTAAAACAGAGGGGGGAAAAAAGTGTCCAGAGTTGTAAATAAGACTTTCACTAATATGTCTTTGTAACTCTAGAAGTTTTATACTCCAGCTGGATTTAATTAGCACTAGACCACCACACCCTCCAGATGCATGTCAGATCTTTTGGACGAGTAAAATTCAGCCTGGTACCTTAGCTAAAGACTGTGTTTCTAAGATTGATGGTTAATTGCTAGACTCTACAATGGAGCCTGTTCTGGGTGTAATCTGAATCCTTTGACTTTTCTGCCGTGAAGGTAAGAACATGGGTTCTCTCGTGAAACATGACATTATTCACAGACAAATCTGTGGAGCCTAGAAAAAGAAGGAATTTCCTGGAACCTCCTAGGTAGCCTTCTGTGGCATCGCCAACAAACCACAAGGACACAACCCACAACCAGGACAAACTCCGTTGGCTCTAAAGGATGAGGCAAAAATCATCCTTTCACATTTCAACGTTCTAAACCTGTGTGCCAAAAAGACCCTGGAAAAGAATTTGCCGTATGACATTTCTTGACCATAATGACTTTGTAGGTAGGTTGCTCTGTGAAACAAAAATGGATAAAATGTTATCAGTTCTTATCAATGTGTCCTTTATATTGGGGGCTGGCTGTCTCCTTTTGAAGCATATGACTATATGAGTAACGAATACACTAGTAGGAGCTTTTATTGATTAAGGTACTCTGAGCTACATTACTCCTGATTCCCTTCAGGAACAATTTCTATATACTCTTCTACATGTCATAAATCTTGAGAAAACTCTTATCCACTTGCTGGAGTGCATCATAAATGCTCTTCAGTGTTTCACGATACTTCAGTGTGAAAACAGTGTTAAAATTGTTTTTGGCTTAAAACAGGGATTTATTATTGCTGATGATACCTAGAAACCAAGTTCATTCTCTAGTGACTAAACTCTGAAAAATAGTGTGTTGTATTCTTCCTATTTCTAGACGTATAAAAATAGAATTACAGTTTTGTCATGAAATATTTTTCATTTACCACAACTTTCACTGATGCTGTTGAAAATCTTTCTGGTTTTAGTCCAGAAGATGACTGTAACATCTCTGAAATTCGGTTTATTGATAGCTTTAAACAAATCCCTAAAGGAATGTGTGATGATAAAGTTCAGCAGTAAACACAGTATATAGGGATGGAAATGGTGCAATGCTCCAGATTTAGGAAAATGTTAGAGTAGTAACGGAATAAATGAGGCATAGACATGTTCAATGCCAGGTTGGACAGGACTTTGAGCAACCTGCTCTAGTGGGAGGTGCCCATGGCAGGAGAGCTGGAACTGGATGATCTTTAAGGTCCATTCCAACCCAAACCACTCTATGATTCTATGATGCTTAACACTTCGGAAATCAGGTTTACCCTTCTGAACTCCTCTGATGAGTTCTCTTCCTTTCAAAGGTGTGAAGAGTGGGATTTTTTCTTCTTTTGTGAGCGCTAAGAAATTTTTCTTATTTGTTACGCTCCGTGTTAAACACAAGCATGGCAGATACTTTATGCAAATGGTATAAGGTACAGCACCTTCTTGCATCTTGTGTGGTTACTGATTCAGACTAGTATATCTGGCAGAAAGTAGAGGGAATTTTAAGACCTATTTTCAGTTCAGAAGAAAACTTGAAGTGTGCAAATTCACATTGTATTTGACCCAGGTTTAGGACTATGTTCTAACACACTGACACAGCCGAGCCCACCAAGGCATCTCAAGTCCAAGTCCATGAACAAAACATCTTTTCCCAGGCGGCTCCAAGCCATATTTACGTTGAGTGATGCCTTTTGCTTTGTTTCACAGGGCGATTTGTTTTACATTACAGATTCCACAAACAGCTCAGGAAAATCAGTCCTTTCAACTCAAGGTTAATCTCAAGTCAAGATCTAGTTTTTCTCCTGTCCATCCTCCAAGCTCACACTGCCCGAGGAAGCCCACCCTCCAGATGGCCCCTCCTAGCTGCTAACCCTAGGTCTGACACCTTGCCCATGCTTGCAGCTGAGATGCCCAACTAGTGGTCCAGCCATGGCAGAGTGGCTGCGGTGAGCAGTCGTCATAGTGTCTACTCAAATTTGCTGTTTGCTTCCCAGCCGAGACCCAGGTCATGCTGCTGATGTAAAGCATCAAGAGGTGCAGAAAGCTCAAGCCCTTGAGACAGGCCAAAGACCACAACTCCCTCAAACTTAAAACGCACAAGCAAAGGCTCACAGTATTACACTAACCAGTCAAAGTAGGATCATAGAAGAATGGTTTGGGTTGAAAAGGACCTTAAAGATCATCTTGTTCCAATCCTCCTGCCATGGGCAGGGACACCTCCCACTAGACGAGGTTGCTCCAAGCCTCATCCAGCCTGGTGTTGAACACTCCCAGGGACGGAGCATCCACGACCTCTCTGCGCAACTTCACCACCCTCACAGTGCAAAATTTGTTCTTAATATCTAATATAGATGTATTCTTTTTTAGTTTAGAAATGTTACTTCTTGTCCTGTCACTACATTCTCCAATAAAGAGCCTTTCCCATGTCTCCTGTAGGCCCCTTGAAGCCCTGCAAAGCCCCCAGAAGATCTGTGCGGAGCCTTCTCTTCTCCAGGCTGAACACCCCCAGCTCTCCCAGCCTGGCATCCCAGCAGAGGGGTTCCAGCCCTCCCAGCATTGCTGGGGCCTCCTCTGGCCCCGCTCCACCAGGTCCCTGTCTCTGCTGGGCTGAGGCCTCCAGAGCTGGGCCCAGCCCTGCAGGGGGGGCTCCCCAGAGCTGAGCAGAGGAGCAGGATCCCCCCCTTGACCTGCTGCCCACACTGCTTTATGTACTCAAAATGAGTACGTGATGTAGAGCAATATATAAAGATGTAAACAGCCAAATAGAAAAGACAAATCCTTAGAAATAAAGTGAAATATTTATACCCCGTGGATAGCGTTTGTCTAAACAGTGTCCAAGCACACAAATATATAGTTTCCTATTCCTCAACAGTAATTCTAGAGTACGACTCCCCAGTAAAATATTTATGTTACAGTAATTTGAATGATCAACAAGGGAACATTTCAACATGGTGCTCTGCACCAACCCAGAGATGCTGGTTGCTAAAGCACTGTGGTGTTGGTCCTTACATACCCCATACCGCTACGCAAAACACCGCCAGCGAGCCAAGATAACCACTGTAACAGCAGGGCTGGAGTCAGGGTGAAGGTCTAACCCCGAAGACAAGTCCTCTCACTAACTGTTTGCCTGAGCAGTCTGCTTGTGACTACTTGTGCTGGGTTTCAAAAACATTTCACAATATGGAAAACAGGCTTTCTAGTATCTTGGGACTTAAAAGCCATTGCCAATGGACACCGTCTGACAAGATCTTCATAGGAAAGTTAAGCATGCAAGTACGGGACAAGCAAGGGAGTGGCTTCTTACACAAATATAGAAGGCTACTCTGCATGTTTGCTTCTTAATTTAAAATCGTAGAATACCAAGAAAGGACCTCAAGTAACATCTGGCCCAACTTTACTTGGGAAAAGCCTGGTCTAGACAAGCAGGCCCAGCACTCCGTCCAGCTGAAGCTTAAACATGTCTAACGTTGGGGACTCCACCACTTCCCTGGGGAGATTATTCCAATAACTGATTGTCCTTGTTGTGAAAAGTTTTCCTCTCGTGTCTAATCAGAATCTCTCCAGCAGTAACTACACCCATTATCCCTTATCTTTTCCCACGGGACTCTTTGTAAAAAAGAACTCTCTCAGGTGTGGAACCCAGCATTCTATGTTTTTTTTTCTTTGCCACAGCAGCACATATTGTTTGCTCATATTGAGCTTCTGGTTCACCATGACCCCCAGCTCCCATATCACAGAGCTACTCCCCAGCTGGGTAGATCCCAGCCTCTGCTGCATTCACTAAGAGCACTAACCAAGAGTATGAATCAACAAAATAATTACTCTCTTCTGTTTTAATTTCCTTCACATATACCTTATCTCCTCTCAGCTATTCAAGTTCTATCAAGTATCTTCTGTGCAGCTGGCCTTCATTTCTTCCTTGCTTTTGCTACTTCTGATCTTTCCTTCAAGAGGGCAGAGGGGGACAGACAACAGCTACTCTGTCTCTCCTACCAATAGCCCTAAAACAAGGTGACAGTGATGGTCACACTTGTTTCTACTCCCCCACAGTCAGGTATGCTCATCCTAGCTACAACTGGGACACAGAAAAGGAAACTACTCTCACTGGCATCACAGCATCAGCGGGAACACAGGGTGCAACATGAAAACACCTTCCCAAGTCCAACAGCTTCAGAAAGAAGTTGTAGACCCCATGGGTCACCCAGCAGTTTCTCAACTATTTTCTCCAGTGCAAATCTATCTGTCAGGACCACAAACTCTGCATGGCAGAAAGAAGGATCACCTCCTACATCAGTTTCACTTAAACGGTGGAACACAAATGGGTATGCTAACTTCACTATAGCATAGTTATACACATTATACAGAAGGTGCTATATATCAGGGCTGAAAATGAATATTAAGAATATTACTTCATTTTCACATGGCAGCATGTGCATCCAGAAATAAAGACTTTGTAAATACAACGAACACCAACTTTCCAAGCTCCTAGGCAGTAACACCCAGCAGGAAATTAAGCAGGACTTATCACACATCCCTAAGAAGCAATTACAGAAGCTTCTGTTTCCCCAGTCGTAAATTTCCTGGCCGCATGAAAAGTGTTGAAGAAATGCTGACATTCAGTGTGTACTGAATTAAAGGAAAATTAACTTTCATGTGCAGAATAAACTATTGTGGCAAGTTTCTGGTGAGGCAGAAAAAGCATGCTAGCACCTTTGACTGATTAAAAGTTTATCGCAGGATCTGTTCCACACATTCTTGGCTCTTGCAAACACTGAAGCGACAGCGAGAAGTGCTCATTAGTAATACTGTACAACGACACGCCTTTCTAGGACCTTGTATAATGGTTGCATTTGTGCCACCATCACCTGATCTCACTGTTTTTTATGGCTACACATTCTTTTTATTCCCAAGTTCTCCTTGACTCCGCAGAGAAACTCCTTTTCACATATTTCATGACTTAGTCACTGCATATAATCTATGCAAGAAACAGCACACTATGAAACCAGCGAATTGGCTACTCATTGCTTTGAAGCTCATTATTCTGTAGGGATAGCCACTGATAAGAGAGAAGCTCTGAAGGAATCCTATTCACGTTATTCTTTAAGCTTATCTCCATAGATCCCAAGCCTCACCTCTGACTCCTGCTACAGGTCACAGAGAACAAACCACAGGAGAGGAAAAGCCCCTTCTCAGAGGGGTTTACAACCTAAGTCAAGGGGTTTTTTTCATTCCACATGGCACTGGGCAGATGGAAATACCATGAAGAAGCAGTCTTAACTACTTGGATGAGAAGGGCAAAATCCATATATTGACTTTGAAGAAAGAACAGTAGATTTCACAGTTCCCCTTCATTTTTATAAGGTTGTATTAACCTGGATTCTGAAAATATTTTTCAGCTTCTCATGTGCTTGGCCATGAGTATCCTGCTAATAATACAAGCAACAAAGCTTCAGGTAGCTTGGTGAGGACATACCACAAAGTACACACGAAGAAACTGATAAAGACTGAACAAAAAGTCTTTCCAAGTAACTAGCTGTCTGTACTGATTTAATAGAATGATGGAATGCTTTGAGTTGGAAGGAATATTTAAAGCTCATCTAGTCCACGCTCCTACACTGAGCAGGGCCATCTGCAACTAGAGCAGGTTGCTCAGAGCCCCCAACAACCTCCCCTGCAATGGGGCCAGGGATGGGGCAGCAACCACCTCTCGGGGCAACCTGGGCCAGCACCTCACCACCCTCAGGGGAAAATAATTCTTCCTTCTCTCCTGTCTACATCTCCCTCTTTTAGTTTAAAACTATCACCCGTCGTCCTGGTACAACAGGCCCTGCTAAATGACTGTCCCCATCAATAAAGACTGCAGCTCAGAACTTCAAAAACATGTAGGTACCCAAATTCCATTAAAACTTGACTTTCATATTATGGGCTTTAGTACTGGTAGTCTTGAATGGGTGCTGGAGTGCATGCAGAATCTGTACAATCTCTTCTATTAAAATATTGGCGTACAATTTTATTTCACCGCTGAACCACCGTTCACCATTCTGGAACTGCACTAGAAAACAATTAAAAGTAAATTTATACTTTTTTTGCTGTAGTAGACATCACAGGCTGAAACGTCAAGTTCAACACATATATCCCCTCAATGAAAGGTTATTCTGAGTCTTCTGCAGTACTACAGCTGGTTATTTCATCCTACAAAACCTTTGCTATACTGGATGTTCTATTCCACTGTGGTTTTTGAAACATAAGTTAATTTCTGAACCTTCTGCTCCTGACGCTCATACAGACACCACACAAGAACAATCTGACAGGTTCTGTGATGACAGAATGAACTGTCTCTGAAACATTTAAAGGCTTTTTTTTTATTTACTCAGACTTTGCCCCAGAGGATAATCTTTGAGATGACACAGAAAAATATGATTAAAATGCAGATATTCTGCAAGATAATTCGCATTCTTAATGGAATAAAGGTTTGCTTTTAAACACACCTTTTCAAACTGAGATAAGCTTACAGATGACATTCCTTTTGTACAACTACAACAGCCCAAGGCAATTACTAAAGAGACTAAACACTCCAGTCTCCACACATCTCAAAGAAGTGTGAGAAAATGCAGGTATGAGGTCAAAAGAAGGGCTCAGATTTGAGGTAGACCCTTGAATGTTGAAGATTTAATTAAACAAAAAGGAAGAAGGTGTTACACATAGGAGGGAGGTGAGTTAAGATCTCAACTTTGCAGGTAAACCAGCTGTTGGAAAGCACCTTGAGCGTCTGCCTGGTCAGCGAGGAATGGATGTGTGTTAGAGCAGAATAAGGTGGTTTGTCTGGGATGCAGGTGTCTGAGCACTGTTCAGTGTGAGTAACTTGCCTACAATTTTGGTAAGCAAAACCATTCTAGAGTGACTTTTTCGATATTCAAATGAAATGTTTACTTTGCTGTGGCTCCTACTCAGAGGCAGAGGCTTCTTCTGTGAACTTACTGCTTTCCTTGGTGCCATTTGGATTAATTTCGTTTCATATGAAGCAACATTTTTGAAATGAAAATTGTCAAAATTAAAACAATTAGCGGTCAGGAAATTATCAGACTACTTGTTTCAGGAAATAGCATTTCAAATTTTCAATACTTTCAAAATATTTGCTTTCAAGGCAGACCCTCATTAAATGACGTGTGCAAAAAGAAGCCCATGAGGCATGCTCAGACTCCAGGCTGGAGCTAGGCCACCAAGTCACGGCATCTGACAGACCTGCACGCATCTCCCACTCGCCTCTGAATCAGAAATACACGAAACTCAGAAATACACAAAACTCTGTACGAAATCTCTTCATCTTCTGCCCCTTTATAAATAAAACAAACATCTTTATTCCTAATGCCTTAATAAAGCTAAGTAGAAACAGAATAGCCTTTACGGATGCAGTACTTAAAAGTTTACTCAGGAGGGTATGAAAGACATGAAATCTTACCAGGTAGATAGAAAAAAGTCATTATTCGTTCCTATGAAAGGTCAGGGGCAGTCCTGAGTCTGAGCTTTCAATAAACGGTGAAACCTAATTTATTTGTACTGGGATTGCTGCTTCCTAATATAACCCAAAACCTCAGGAACACGCTGGTAGCAACACAAACACAGGGCGATTTTTTAGCCAAGAAATCATTTCAAAATTTATCTAAAGCGGAAAGTTATTATGATTCCACAATGGTGGCATGCATTTGTTTGACATTCACCACAGCATACTGGGGACAGAGAAGGATCTGAATTTAGTTCCCATGATCTAACAGAGAAGCTATCTAGGCAACTTGGTGCTTTAAGCCTATTCTCCTTTTTCTTCGCATAATCATTTTGTCAAGAAAGCACTCAAACTGTACACAGGAAACAAATGCCGGCATTCATAGAAAGTCTGTAGAAGGACTTCGAGGTACCTATTTCAGCTCCGCCAGTTCTATTATTTGACGTATAAGAAAAATATCCAGAAATACCTCAGATGCCCTTTCTGGTATTCTAACAAACATTGAATGCAAACTAGTGAATAGTTGAACTATTCTTAGTCGCATTTCTCATGGACTAAAATACTGTTCGGAAAGAATAAGTGTTTCCATAGATCCGTTTGCAGAATTCGACCAAGAGATGGTAGAGTCCGCATAAAATAAAAATTGAATATACACCACTGCAACTAAGAGAAAAAGAAGCTGGAGTATTTTTACAGACTGACTAAACACAAGAAGAGCACACGCTTACAGAGGAGTAGTATGACGACGAAGAATTGCTCTAATTTATCAGAAGTAAAGTGAACATGGTGAAAAACATTCTTGCTGGTGGAAATGCCATTTTAAAAGATGTTTAAAATTAGTCCTAGGAAAGAACTATAGCATGAATACTGAGGAATGAGACTCTGTGTTACCTTGTGATGTAATTTTGAATTGCCTGCTTCATAGATTCTGTATTCAAAAGACGTTACCTACTCTAACAATCAGTATTCCATCAGAAGTACAAAATTCATAACAAAAATGTATTGCTGCATGAATACTGTGATATCACAAAATCAGATTCATTCAGTGTCATACGGTGGCATCATCAGTGAAACAAGATTGACTCCCCAGCTCTTGATGGCTTAAGGAGATTAGGCCAGCTCAACATTTCTGTATTTATTCTTTTCCTTTCGTATATGAATTCTGACTTAAAAAAAACCCAAAAAGGAACTGTCTGGGAGGTATTCAATGTTAGTTTCACACAATGGAGCTGTGGCTAAGAAGAAATTTTTTTATTAAGCTAAATAAGGGGTTCTAACAAGGAAATTTTATCCGTGCAAGACAATACTCTCAGGGCACTGAAGAAACAAGAACCCTCTGTCAGCTCAACATTCTTAAACGCCTCTATCAACACATGAAAATACATCTCCTAGTTAATTGAAATAATGCTACGGCATCTTGTAGCCATCCTGGAAGAGAAGGTACATGAGCTCTGAATGAGGAAGGGGATGAAATATAAACCCTGCAGGGCTTACTTATCCTAAACACTACCTATTAGCCGATCTTGAACAAAATAAGCCCAGGATAAGAGCAGAGCATTTTAAAATAAGCCCGAAATTCTACATGTCTGCTTTGCTCTTGCAGGCGGTTCAAATTAAACGGCTTCTCCATGTAAAAGATAAAGGGATGGTTGTTCTTCATTTCCAAAATGAAGCTGTAACTGTATAAATTTTAAGAGGTGATAGTCTGTATCACACCTCTAATTTAAACATTTTTCAAGTGTTTCTGTTACCGAAGTGAAAATATTTTCAGAGGCTGTAATACAGCAGTGTGAAAAGAAAAACTGAAACCAGAAAATGATCTTTTGATTCAGAAGCTGGCATTTGAACATGCTGAGCCAAACTAACCTACAGAATTTGAAGACAAAGGTACACCCCCCGTCTCACTCATTCCTAAAACTGTCAGGAGTTAGACAATTAGCCTCACAAAGGCAACAATTTCTAAAAAAAATACAGAATTAAGTTGAAACATTCATTCATTTCTGAGTTGAAAATTATGAGAGTTCTAGAATCGGCTTTAATTCCCCTGCAGGGTGAAAGCAAGAGAGGGAACAACCATTGTACAAACACATGAAAATTAAACATAAACCGAAGTAATTGTAAATTTGTTCTCCTTCCTGCTATTACACCTTTTCTCTTCCTCCTCATGTTGTCTTTTCACTCAGCCTAGGAAATAGTGCACCAAAAGTGCACACTGACAATACTTACTCTCACCTCCTTTGCACGAGGGCAATATATGGAATCATAGAATGGTGCGGGTTGGAAGGGATCTAAAGATCATCTAGTTCCGTACAGTCCAGATTAGACCAGAATAGAACAGGCGATTTCGGTTGGAAGGAACCTACAATGATCATCTAGCCAAACAGCCTGACCCATTCAGGGCTGCACAAAAGTTAAAGTATGTTGTTAAGGGCATTGTCCAAATGCCTTTCTAATGCTCACAGGCTTGGGGTACCAACTACCTCTTCAGGAAGTACATTCCAGTGTTTGACCACCCCCTCAGAAAAGAAACACTTCCTTATGTCCAGTCTGAACGTCCCTGGATGGATGCAGCTTTAAACCATTCTCACACGGCCTGGATCCCAGGGAGAAGAGCTCAGCACCTCCTTCTCCATGTCCCCTCCTCTGGAAGCTGTAGGGAGCAATGAGGTTGCCCCTCAGCCTCCTTTTCTCCTAGGCAAACACAAAGTCCTCAGCTGCTCCTCATAGGACATGCCTTCCAGCCCTTTCACCAGCTTTGTTGCCCTCCTCTGGACACATTCAAGGACCTTCACATCCTTCTCATATGATAGGGCCCAGAACTGTGCATAGCACTTGAGGTGAGGCTCCATCAATGCTGAATGTAGCTGGACAATCCCATCTCTTGACCAGCTGGTTGCGTTGTGTTTGGTGTGCCCCAGGATGGGGTTTGCCCTCTTGACTACTAGAGTACACCGTTGGCTCCCATTGAGCTGCTGCGCCAACCAGGACCCTCAGATCCTTTTCTGCAGGGCTGCTCTCCAGCCACTCCTCTCACAATTTATACTTCTGCCTGGCATTACTCTATCCTAGGTGCAGAATCCAGCACCTCAACTTGTTAAATTTCATCCCAATAATCATAGTTCGATGCTCCAATCTATCTAGATCACTCTGCAAGGCCTCCTGTCTGTCAAGAGGTTCAACAGCGCACCCTAGTTTGGTATTAATAGCCAACTTGCTAATGGTGCATTCAACTCCTGCATCCAGATGGTTGAGAGATGCATTCAACATGACTGGCCCTAGAACTGAACCCTGAGGAACTTTGCAGGTGACCAGTTGCCAGCCAAATGTGGTCGCATTTGCTACAACTGGTCTACGCTTGTCCTTCTTATTGAGTGAAGAGAGTTGAATAATCATGAAAAGCTAACTCTAAAATGCAGAGACGCTGTGGAGATGCTGTGGGCACAATGCTGCCGCTTCTCCAGCTATGGTTTATCACACTGCTGCTGTCAGATTGACAAAGCATTATTCATACAGATTGGTGACAGGAGGTACAGTCGGGCTGTGTCACCAAATAATTACAAGCAGAAGTACTACCAAAGTACTTTTTGGAGCAGGATTTATGTCTTTTCACCTATGCAGTACTATGGTACCATTTACTGACAATAATTGATCTTATTGCCTGATCTAGCAAAGGTCTTGGCCTTTTCTGTCCCCTTCATTCTCAACAGTCTTTATACCTTCTTTAACTTCTCCTTCAGCACCCTGGGGTTCCAGCACCTATAACACCAGTATCATATTGCCTTCTTCATTAGCTTCACCTTGAAGCTCACTGACTATAGACATACTAGTAAACTAAACTGTGCCAGTTTACTCCACAAACCACTCCAGTAGGTGCATCTCTGTCTTGGACAGTTAGGAACTCTCTACTTATAGTGTCTACCTGATATAACTACTCTAATCTAAGTTAAAATCACATATTTTTAATCATAAGAATATTAAACAAACATAGGAAAGTAACTAATCCAGTTCACTCAATAAATAATACACATTTAAAAACCCCAATATATATATTTTTTTTAGACTCTGGTTTGAACTGACAAACCCCAAGACATTCCAGTTAAAACTGGTATTTCATAAACAGAATTATGCCTTTTAAAGAAATCATTTGAGTTAAAGGTGAAATGGAAATGCTCGCTCCAAGTTTCCTTAGGATTTTTTTTACTTTAAGTCAAATGCTTCACATAAAGTTTCTTGTGTTGAATTGTAGTACAACTGTTTACTCAAGTGGCAGCAGCATACTCTGTGATAAATTAAATAGACATTTATCAAAGGTAAGCTGACAGGTTTAAATGTTAAATGTAAGCACTGTAAGACAAGGACAAATAGCTTCTACCTGGAGGTTACATATCTAAATCACTGGGTAGATATTTTAATTAACTTCTGCACAATAAAGAATGTTTGCTTCTGAATTATTGAAGGGCATTTCCTGAGAGAGGAAGATACTAAATGCCATGCAATATATTTTATTGTGTTTACATAGAAATAAAAACTGAAAATCCTTCTTCCCACACAACACAGGCAAGAAAGAGACAAATATTGTTTAGAAACATAAATCTTAGGGTCAAGATTTCAAATTAAACTAAATGAAAAACTTCGAGTTCCATCAGAGATGGGGCACATAGGTAGATGGGGTTCCATCACTAGATCTCACTTGATTCTTAATACATCGAATTGTGATCTAATAACACAAATGTGTGGCCACCTCAGGTTCTATTTTGAGCAAGCCTAAAAGATGAAGGCATACAACGGTCAGTGCTAAACCCAAAGAAAATGGTTCTCTGGTGGGAACAAAATACGCTTATTTCTTAAATCTGTGCAGTCTTCTTGCCCTATTAACAGTAACTCATGAAGCAACAGTCTGGGAAACAGAAGCAAGCTGCAAACCCACAGGAGCACAATGCTAAGTGCCTCCTCATCAGCGCTTCACCTTTGAAGCCATTGAAGCATTTGGATGCTTAAAAAGCTAATGAAAACGAAAAGGTTTTACTCACAGTTAAAACCAGGTTCGATAGTTTTTCCAGCTTCAAGACTGTTTATTGTAATCTGAAAGATGATGTGCAGCAGCAGAAATGATAGACTGGTGAAACACAGAGATTTTAGCAATCGTCCTGTATGCCCTAAAAGACAAAAACACATACAGTCGGTGAATTTCTAAACATTGCTTAAAGGCTTTCAGTACAAAATCAGTAAAAATATCTTTACCAAGGGTATTTCTACAACTCAGTTCCACATTACTCTTGAGTGTCCCTTAAAGGTCAACATCACAGCAAAAAACATATTTATAGTGTCCTCGAGTATGATTTAATCACAAACCCCACTGATGGTTATTACTGATATTTCCTTTTACTTTTGGGGTTTAAATAAGAAGTTTCTCAAGTCTTGAGATAGCAATTTTACATCAATGATAACATCATGATGCTTAGCACAGCATTACATAGCACAAAGACAAAATCTGGATGATACTTCCAATCTAGAGAAAATAAAAACCTGTTAATCTAATTACTCTTTCCAAAATGAATTACATGGGAGGGGAGATGACCACACGAAACACTCAGTCTGGCTCAGGAGTATGGACACACTTTCAAATGAATGCTCAGCTTGTGCAGTCTGCCCTCTTTCTCCTCCTTCAGAAGTTTTTGAAAGCAACTTTCCGTACACACCAAAGCATCCTGTGCCAGAGACACTCGGTCACAGTTCCTCTATGATTCAGTTGATATCTATTGCCAAAAGGCAATCGTAAAAGTTTGATGAAGGCTTCGAAAATGCCTTACAAATCCTCTAGGAAACACTCAGCTTAATCATAGGCAGCCAAACTTGCAAGGTATGAATAAATAAAGTAAAGTAAACCATTAGTATTTTAAAAAAATATGCATCTTCAAGACTAAGTTGTATTGCTGATTAAGACAATGTTAAATATCACCCTACCTGACCTATCTGCTGATAAAAGACAACATTAAATATCACCCTACCTGACCTATCTGCTGATAAAAGACAACATTAAATATCACCCTGCATGACCTATCTGCAGTAAAAGTTTTATTTCCAAAGGATTTCCTACCTAGATTTTACACCACCTGCTTCATGCATTTCAGAGTAATTTTTTAATTTGCAGATGAAAAAGCAGCACTGCTGGAATTCTCACTCACAGTTACAAATGAAGATGAGGGCAGAACTAGCAGGGTATACCTGGGTTATGTTGACTCCACAGGCAGCCTGTTTCGTTCTGATTTATTCTGCACGTGCTTGTTATGAGAAACTACTAGAAAGAAGATGACAGTTCATATTCTCTACCTACACCAGGAAATCAGCTTTTTGCCTTATATTTTTTACAGTTCAAGCATATTGTCAATGGCTTTAGTAGTTTATAAAGCAAAGAATCAGATAAATGTGATTCAAAAAGCTTAGAAAGTTGTAGACTACCTCATGCCAGCAGACTCAAAACATTTGTTACACGAATACTACCTTGACTGCAAATTCTGAAGATCAAATAAATGTCCGTGATGAACTTGCCTATTTATTTAATTTTTAAATAGATTAAAAAATTCAAACAAAATGAAAAATGGCAAGAGCGAGCCTATGTATGAATTTCTGTGACTCGAAAAGGAAGACACCTTCACTAAATACATGCTTTGCATGACCTATTCACCAGTCTTTACTGGGAAGACACCAGAGTTTACACAGAAAGCAGAAAATCCAGGCTGCAAAGCACTACCCAAAAAAGACTAGATTTTAAATTCTTTGCATCAGAGGTCATTTTTGTTCTACAGAAGCTGGTCTGGCTTAAGACAAAAAACTTCTAAGCACTATAAAAGCATAAATAACAACATAACTCATATCTTCAAAGACCTTAGAAGAATGAATACATGACAAGATATATGTTATTAAATCATTTGTTAAATGTGATGTCGTGTAATGCAATCCAAGGGCTGCTAGCTTGTGCAATTTTTTGGCGTGTTTCGATATTTGGTGGTTTGTTGCTGCATTAACTGATCCCATGACCGTGGTATTATGAGGGCTGCATGTTCAGAGTTAAAATCCTTCTGCTAAAACATCACTTAACTGTTCAGTTGCCCTAAGGTGAATGTCTTTGGGGACCTGCACATCAGCTGTCCTACAGAGAAGGAAATACATATTGTTGAGAAAGTTACGTAGACAGAACAGACACAAGAGAATATCACCCCAGAAATTGTTACACCGATCCCTTCATTTTCATCTTTGATATACAGACTCATGTATGTCCATCAAGAGTAAAACAAGAAAAAAAAAAAATCTTCTGACAAAACACATGAGTCTGTAGCTTGAGCACTGGGTCCTGATTTTACTCACACCAGTGTGGTGCCACCAGCTTCAGCAAACTGTGGTGGACAGAAAGGGGAGAACAGATGTGCCTTAGAACCGGCATTAAAGACTAAGTGGGTTTGCTTTCAGGTGCAGTGTGTCATTCCTAATTGCACCCAGTGGGACCAAAACCTGGCACGTGGCTTTAGAAACATACCCCGATGTGTCTCAGAAACACACAAGGAGGTTGCTCCAGCTTCCTTGTCCTGCCAGAAGGCTCCTGGGGAAGAGCTTCCTCCCCTCGGCTCAAGCCTGCACGAAGCCAGTCAGGATGCAAAGGTTTCATTCCTCCCTTTCTCTCCAGCCCAGCTGCAACACTAAACTGGACTCAGGAGGCCCAAAAGCTTTGCACACATGGCAGAGGAATCCATTTCTTATTTTTCAAAGGTAATCCAGCCAAGAGCCGGATTAGCGATGGCATGTCCCCCTCCAGCCACAGGCATGTAACCTCAGTACAACTAATGATTTGAACGTGTCCGATTAGGAGCACTGCCTTCGACAGACACATGCACCTCTTGACTGCCTGCATCGTGACTGCGTGCGAAGGTAGAAGGCTAATCCTCACATCATCTGAGCAACCGGCTCTAGTTGAAGCTGTCCCTGCTCACTGTAGTGGGGTTGGACTAGATGACCTTCAAAAGGTCCCTTCCAACCCAAACCAGTCAGTGGCTGTGAAGTAGAGGGGAAAAAAAAAAAATAATGGGAGTAACAAAATTAATTTAGGATGATTTACTATTCCAGCAGTGGAATTCCATCATCATGATCATACATATGCTGCATGGTTTCACCCTAAGGAGTAAATTTAAGGGGATTTGGGTGTTTTATTTGAAGCTTTTATTACTTTGGACTGGGATTTTTTTAAAAATGTAACTTTAGTGTTGCATTGTCTGAAGTCAGTTGCTTTTTGGGTAACAGTGCTCTAGGCATACGCTCAACCCCAAACTGCTGCAACACCTTCAATTCTACTTCAACAGTTTTACTTGGGATTTTTTCTTCCCAACACTATTTATTCAGATCATAGCAGATGAAACACCCAAGCGTGAGTCATTTTTCACCTAATCTTTGATAGCATACAGTGAGCAATAAATATTAATGTGCATTTATCTCCTCAACTACTGACACTTCGGTTAACAAAGATACTCTATTACAGTCACACAGGATTTATTTTTTAATAAACCTCTTCGTCAGCAAGTGACAAACATAAAACTAAAGAGCTCTGGGGACACGGCTTGGTTGCAGTAAACTTGTGCAGCACAGGCAGGATCAGTCCCACAGAATCTGCTTCAGCTAGAAACTTTAAAATCCTAGCAGCTTGATTTTCTGTGAAGATGACTAGCATCACCTCAGAGCCCAGCTGGAACCAAGTTCCTGAGATTTTAATCTCCTGCTCCTTGGTTCCAAACAGGAGGCTGTCGACATCATCTATACTGTAGGTTGGGGCAACTTGGGGTGGCAAGTTAAGAAAACATTTAATTCAAAACATGTGTCCTTTGGGAAAACCTGGAAGTTTGGAGGTCATGTAATCTTCGTAAAAGAATAAAATAGGCAAAACATCATAATTTTCCAAAGAAAAGAAACCCCCCTTTTGGTCAGCTCTGTTTTAAGTGCCTCAAGATAGCACAACTAACTTACTGAGGTAGTTTTGATTTAAAGTTGGCTTCTGCCAAAGTTTCAGTGGTGATACAAAAAGAGAGTTGGCTCCAACTATTCATCAGAAAAATGTCATCACTGACTCCAGCATGAATATCTGCCACTTTGGCCAAAAGTGTGAAATGTAGATTCACACATTTAAATGAATACACAGATGAAAGTTTCTAAGAATGAAATAAACACAGCCCCCTTTCCTGAATTCATCAGTACTACTGTACACTGCTTTTCACAGCAGGACACCTCCTGATGACCACGGAAGATGAAGAAAGGGTTCAAACATCAGTTTCTATGTTCAGCTGAGATCTTCAGCAATGACTACAGGGTTAAACTTGCAAGGAACAACGCAATTTAGTTCTGTCAAAGAAAGCACTTGCGTATCTCTGAGATATAAACAGGGGCTGAAGGGCGCTCAGTGATTCATAAAAGAACGATATTGATACTCAATGTGACCCAGCCTTAAAGCACACTGCTTGCAAGTCAATGGAAATCAAACCCTTTTAGATATTGCTCCACCATCCACTGTTCAAATCAGTGCTCCACAAGAGCCTAATTTTCTCTATTTCTCTTTGCAGTTACAATGTGTACTCATATCTGAGTGTGCAGGGTGGACATAACCTCAGTGTTGTCAACTCTTCTCTTCCCTGTGCACTTTTGGAGGTGCTGAGAGGCAGTGCCCTCCAGTTTCAGGTTCGTAAGAATGATGCTAAAATATAAGGAGGGTTTGGATTAGAAGAGACCTTTAAAAGTCATACAGCTCAACCCTGCTGGACTGAGCAGGGACATCTGCAACTAGAGCAGGTTGTTCAGAGCCCCGGCCAACCTCACCTGGAATGTTTCCAGGGATGAGGCTTCTGGGCAACCTGGGCCAGCGTCTCACCATCCTTATTAAAATGTTTGCTAGTGCTCCTTATATCTATTATTAGACAATCTTTCCTAGATGTCAAGTATCTGGAGTATTTCTCCATGCACAGTACAGCCATGCTTAGAGGTTTGGCCTCTTGAGTGCTGAAATGCAATGAGATAAAGCTGTGAACAAGGGACAGAGGAAGGCAATGGTTTGGAAGGACTATGCTAAGAATAAAATAGGATAATGGTGTCCACTGTACTGTCCATTGTTTACTGTGCAATGGTAAACCATTGATCCTTCAAGGAAAGTAACTGTGTATTGGCTCCTAGTCATTAAAGTCTAACATGTGCTTCATTAGACTCAAAAAAGATAATACTTAAATCATCCTAAAGCTGCCAGGAATTATTTTAATGGTTAAAAATGCGCTATCATTTTCTACCCAAAATAAAAACAAAATTTACTTCCTCCTGTCTTGAAAGCGCTGCCATCCTTCCACTGCACAGTAAGCATTGTTATCGGTACATCTATATTTAGCTTAATAGAAAATGCATTAGTTTTATTTTTTTTTCCCAAAAAAAGTATCTCACATTTCAACACCATCTCCTACCTAGACGATTTGGGCTTACTAAAGCCTTATACAGTGGGCAGACATCACCGCTGCAAAAATACAAACCCACTTGGTTCATTCACTGGATTTCCAGCAGCAAGACAAAAATCATAGAATCATTTTGGTTGGAAAAGACCTTCAAGATCATCAAGTCCAACCATTAACCTAACACTATCCAACCAACCACTAAACCGCGTCCCTCAGCACCTCATCTACACGATCTTTTAAATACCTCCAGGGATGGGGACTGCACCACTGCCCTGGGCAGCCTCTTTCAGGGCTTAACAACCCTTTCAGTGACCAAGTTTTTCCTTACGTCCAACCTAAACCTTCCCTGGTGCAACCTAAGACCATTTCCTCTTCTTATCACTTGTTACCTGGGAGAAGAGACCAAGCCCCAGACAGAGTTAAAATAGATTAAACAGAGACCAATGAACTAATGCCATGGTCTGTTCTGTACCTGCCCACTTCCCAAGCCTTAAAATATGTGCCCACAAACAACAGTTCACAACTTCATGCTATTCTTTCTAACTATATTTCAAGTGCTCAAGCACAGTGAAATTCAGACCAGAGAAGCACAAGATTTCAGGTTCAGAATTTTGAGTAAAAGTTCCCCAATGTTTGAACTGTTTTGTCCATGCTTTCCTGAGCATGCTGATTATTCATGTATGTCACCAAATAGTACAATCTGTCTCTTGAGTAAAAACAATTTATAATAAATTTAGAAAAAAAATCATTCTTTAATATGAAGCTAATTTTTGTGCTATAATGTATTCATTTGCCTTTCAATTTATATTTCTTAGATCACAAAACCAGAAGAATTTAAGAGTTTATCACAAAATATCTGATCATCTATAAATTTTACATTACTTTTTAAAGTAAAATAAGTCATTGTTCAAGGTCATGTATCTGCACCTAAAATGCAGGTTCCTTTATATTCTTTCCAGTAACATATTTCCCTACATTTCTCTGCCTGTTTCTCTTTTTAAAATACTACAGAGCTCTAAGAAGGGGAAAAAAAGAATCAAATCAGCGTAGAGATAGACGCACTGCCAACCAGACTTGGGTAAACACAGTCAAAAATTCTATGTGCAATTAAATAAAAAACCCACTTGGTTTAGAAATGAAAACATTAAAAGTGCTGCAAAGGATAATTAACGTCTACTTACTCTAGCTGCTTGCAGGATTTCCTGTTTTTCCTAGAAGATTTAATGCCCAGAATACTAGTAGGACGGAGCTGTGTCCTCTGCATCAATAGACAATACCATCGTTCAAGGGGGTCGTAGTATCTGCCTCGCAAATTTATGCGGGCAATTTACCCATTTTGTTAACAAAAATATTTTGTCAGATGAGACTCCGAACTCAACCCTTTGAGTTTGTTTTTTCTAGATGATGCTCATAAGCTTTCAAAGTAAAAGCCAGCTCCTTGATGTCTGCTTCGTCATTGGACAGGTGACTGTACCAAGCTACATACAGGAAACAAATATCATCTCAGGTACTGGTGCATATGAGAACCCTGGGCAATTCTATGCCAGAGCTGTTCTTTCTACAAAAGGGGAGGGTGCCACTACCACAACAAAATACAGGCACATAATGGTTTTGTACAGCAGCACATTGGTGTTCTGTTTCATTCTTTTATTCTTTTACACTCGCACTTCTTTTTTCAACTCACGTTTCCATGAATAGATGTATCGCAAGCCCTGGCCTGCATTCTAAGTGACAAGAGCAGCTCAGTGACCACTGCTTTATGTGTGACTTTTTTTTAACTTCACTTTTTTATACACTTGTCCTACGAGAATCCAAGTAAGGTAAAAGGAAACTAGTAAATTCACTGACTGAAGGGATCACCTTTTTTCCCCACACAGATGCAGCTGAATCAATAAAGGTTACTAGCTGCATGCCCTTTTAAACACATGATATTTGGAAATTCTACCCACCTCCACTGTAGGAAATACCCCTCAAAATTGTCTGGTCACATCAGACACTTTCAAAGACTCTAAGCTTTATCTGCTTGCTTCTGAATAAATCCATTCTCTCAAAATACAATTTATTAGTTCTTATGCGTGGAAACTCTTAAAAGGAAGATTGTCTAACAGCAAATCACATTTGTCACAGACCAGCTTATGTCAGCCACACATCAAAAACTACCCAAAGGAAAGTATGTGCAGCCTTCAAAGATAAATGCTTGAGCTCTTCTCTGTAGCCCTGTGAGATTTGATCAAGGTTTTTCAAAATAGTTTTATTTCTCCATTAAGAATAACCAATTACCAAGCATTCCCTGCAAAGACACTGGCTGAGTAATGCTCATGTCCAACTAGATCTAATGTATCTGGCATTTTGTCCTCTGGGGTAGACATAAAAGGATCAGTAGTTTCATTCTTTCACGTACAGCAAAAAAGATGGGGATCCTGCAGCCAAATGTAGTAAAACTGCTTCGACACTGAAGCAGAATTTGGCATCTCTGCTCTGCACACATGCAGCCCAATTGTTGTCCAAGCAGCGTTTCAGGATCCAAGAGGCCTCTGGAGCGGTGTATGAAACATCGCCGCGATTCAGCGGGGATTACTCACACATCTGTCTTTCTGGTAAGAGGATTTGGAATCATCCCCTGGACAACAGCAGGGCTGATGTGACAACCACCTCAGACATCTCTCGCAAGAAGCACTAGGAGCTAGAATAAATGACTGCACTACTTCCAACCTCGTCGTACGGATGCTTTTTAGAAAGGCTTGCTGCTTGAGCACTTCTAAATACTTTTCCCTGTGGTAGAAGATCTTGCTGTGGAACAATAAAGCCCATATATATAGAGAGAGTAACAATATGAAAATGGTTTGTACGATGAAGGATTGCAATATATGTAGCACCGTTGTTTTCCAGCGTATGATTTTAGCATTCTGCAAACCAAGGAGGTGTTGCTTTCACGACCTGGATTTTTAAATGATTACTGATGTTGCCTTTGCGGACAAGAAAAAGACAACAACAAAGGGAATGTAGAGGGGTATAAAGTGTAGAAACTATGGGGGATATGGTGGATGAAGATACTCCCGTGCGCTTCACAACTAATAAAAGTAATATCCCAGTTGTTGAGCATGGAGTATGAGCTACATATAAGTCTTCATTTGGAGAAAGGAACAGAGAACTTATCGCTACCATTCTCAGAGACCAAGCAGGAAAAGGAGCAAAGTATACTTTCAAAGACTACTTAGGTGTTTTTAATCACCCAGAAGGTTATACAACAGTCAAAGAGCCTTTGACACTGTGAAATATAAACTCAAAGCTGCCCAAGTGCCCAAAAGAGCCCCGTGATCCTTCACTTTCTGCCTTTTGTTGGGTATTGAAGGGCACTAGAGGTTTCAGGCACAGTCTTAAAGTCCTTCAGAGCCTGAGTTTGAGTGCATAGAATACACATCTCTCCTGCCTCTCCAATTCTGAAAACACGTACAGTCGAAGAAGAATTAATTTGTATCTGTCATACGTGGAGACTCAAGTGTGGAAGACAAGAAGAAAATTCTTGTTTGGCTATATGACCTCTGAATGTCCTCCAAGTCACTGACATCACTGAAGTAACATAGTGCCTAAGCTGCAGTTAGAATAAACTCATTATTATGACTATTGTTACGACTATTCTGGAAAAACTTCATAAAACTTTGCCTGAAAAATATATTAATAAAATTTCTTTATGATTAGGAGAGAACGATGAGTGCATTTCTAATATGAAAGATGAAGAAACATACAGCACGTTCACTTGAAGATAGATTGGTCTTTACTTTTGGAGAACCTAGAAAATATCTCTAGAAAGTAAGAAACAAATGCTTTTGAAACCAAGAAAGGACAGATTTTACTTTGTACCATGTTATCGCTATAATAAACCCAGAATCTAATGTAAATGTCATCTGGCTACGGTTCACATTAATATACGTAACAAAATCACTTTAAAATTTCGTCTTATTTGAAAATAATTTGCTGGTTTCCATTTTCTCATGCATAATACTTCGTTACGTGTCTGTAAGATTAAAGGAGAACTGCAACATTTAAAATGAACCAATTCAAGTTCCAACGCGATGTGTCACTGGGTGTATAATATAGTGAAGTGTCAAAAAAAAAAATCATACTTCTGTGAATTTTGTAGGATTATTGCAATTCAAGAAGTATTTAACTATGAATTGCAATAATGAAGGGAGAAATGTGCATTTGATATTAAATTCCAGCATCCTAACAAAAACACTGGGCTCTAATGTTAGAAAATAACCATATGTCTTACAAATATATACTCCTGGTATAAAACACATCTGTGCTCAGTACTGAGTCAGTAGCCTAAGTTATTTTCCAGACGGACAAATTCAGACCTGTTCTCAGTCTACAACATACTAAAAATATTTAATATGAAATGATGTTCACAAAGCTCACAAAAGTGGAAGTCTGATGCTATTTCTGATTGCCAACGTTTAATAATTCAGGCTGAAATTCAAGTTGCTAAAGGTACATTTACAACACTTGGCGAGAGGGATGAAATGCCACTGTTCAGCTCAAGAAACCAAAAATAAAGTTATTTAGGTTGAACCTACCAAAGCTCAGGGGTTTTTTTTGTTTGTTTTGGTTTTTTTCAACAAAGCAAAGTTAAGAATTTCCACTTTGGCACATATCAATATTTCCTCACCAAAACCCAGCCTGATTTTATTGCAGCACATATTCCTCGTTTAAAAGTACATCCAAATTCCTAAGAGTTCACCAGGAATTTTTCATAGAAAGTTATGAAACCATGGAAAGAGAAAGGACGTTGGAGAAAGAACAGCAACAACACACAGCATTAGCAAGCATCCTCTGAAGTGCTAGTGACACTTTAAAGCAGCACTACCTTGGCCATTTTCATACCAGCGTGGGGTTTGTATAATAGATGACAGTCAGGGTTGCTGCAAAAGTTTCAGGGCCATTTGCTGGGGATAACCTCTGGAACACATTCGGGGCGCTTTGCCACATTTAAGCGATGCAGCCTTGCAAACCCCTGCTAATACAACCATGTTTGTGTTTATACACCACCATGGCAACATTTGATCTCTATACAATGGATGGTTCTCTCTGTAATGTATGTCTGAGCACACTCATATGTGCACAGTTATATTAGAATCATAGAATGGTTTGGGTTGGAAGGGACCTTTCAAGATCACCTAATCCAACGTCCCTGCAGGGAGCAAGGACATCTGCAACTAGAGCAGGTTGCTCAAAGCTCCATCCAACCTGAATTGGAATGCCTCCAGGGATGGAGCTTCTACCACCTCTCTCGGCAACCTGTTCTAGCTGGGGCATTAAAATCTAGATAAAACTCCACCTTGGCCCCATTGCAAGAACACTGCACCAGGCACTCTGGCAGGGAGATGCACAACCCCTGCCAGCTGCCCACATTGTCCAGTACTGGAGGACACAGGTTTTGCTTGACTATTAGGAGGAACTTCTTTCCAGTGAGGGTGCCAGAGCCTGGCCCAGGCTGCCCAAGGGGGTTGTGGAGTCTCCTTCTCTGGAGACATTTAAAGCCCACCTGGATGAGTTCATGTGCAACTTGGTCTAGGTGATCCTGCTCCGGCAATGGGGGGATTGGACTAGACGAGCTTTTGAGATCCCTTCCAATCCCTAACAATCTGTGAGATGGACCAGACCAGCCTGGTGTGCCTGGGCACCTCACGAGGGGCCCGCATCCCCTGCCCTGAAATCTAGGCTATGCTGTGCTGATGACACAAGCTAAGTTTCCAGCAGTGACATACGGGTATTTCACTCCCTGACGCCCAACTCAAACACTGGGAGCGCAACGCCTGCCATGACAGTAGCTGAACAGCTCTCTGGATTTCAGCTCTCCTCAGCGGCAGGGAGAAGCAGTGTTCTCCTTTATTATTAAACCACGTTTCCTTGTGTACGTCAACCGTTCCTTAGTTAC
>WEIS01073760.1:0-22347 GCA_013389965.1 Todus mexicanus | reverse complement strand
CAGACTCTTTTCCACAGTATCCAGCAATGGGACAAGAGACATTGGGCGCAAACTAGAACCCAGGAGGTTCCATCTAAACAAGAGGAGCAACTTGTTTGGTGTGAGGGTGTTGGAGCCTGGCCCAGGCTGCCCAGAGAGGTTGTGGAGTCTCCTTGTCTGCAGAGATTCCAAACCCTCCTGGACACTGCGATGCTGGGCCCCTGCTCTGGGTGACCCTGCTTTGTCAGAGGAGTTGGACCAGATGATCTCCAGACGTTCCTTCCAAACCTATGTCCCTGCTCTGAGGTAACCCCATGTCGTATGCCCAATTTATGACAGATCTTGTAAAGCTGGTGTAGCTTGGTAGTGAAGAAGGATGACAGGACCTGCAGATGATGATCTTTGCCAGCAAAGTCCTTTGTGTTACAAGAAGCCCTATTTACAAGGAACCGCAGGGTGATGGGTGACAAGTAGTCACCCTGAGCAGCAGAGCAACCTCCGAGTAGGACTTACTACCTGTAGGAAAGCTGTTGCAGTGCCTGGAAGCCCAATGATCGCTGCAGGTCCTTGCACCCCTGGTGTGTCTGCAGCAGAGGGAGCGGAGCCCAGGCTGTGGGGCTGGGGGGGGAGGAGGAGGAGGATGCTCCGCAGAGGGGTGAAGGAATGCGCCGGCTATTTTGTGTCTGCGCTTAAAAGTGGTTCCTCTGAAGGGCTCTGTCATCCCGGGAGGATGAAAAATGGTTGATTCCACTCCGGGTGAAGAGGCTGAGCTGGTTTGGCGGCGCGCTGCAAAGTGCGGTGTGGAGCCGGCTGCAGGAGCCCAGCCTCCAGTGGCCTTGTGCCGGGGGTGATTATTTGGCGTTTAATTCAGTATCTATAATTTTTTCTCAATTATTCTTCATGTATTTCTCATTAGACCCGCTTTTCTTAAAAGATCCTGACCCCTCCTGTCTGGTTTTTGTGGGTTTTTTTTCTTTTTAGAAATACATCCAGGAAATGGCCCTTGGCATGTCACAGAATTGGAGGGGGGGAAAAAAAACCCCAACGTCTTGCACTCTCTGGTAGTGACCGTGTGTTTAGATGGAACTGGAAATGGTTTTTAGGCTGGCCCAGCACGAGTTCACGTTGGGGTTGTTCTTAACTTTTGTCTCTAGGGCTGGTCTTGGCCAGGTGTGTGCTGAAGGGAGGTGTATAAACCTATTCCGTGATGAACAGTAATAAATGTTAATTAGTCGGTGTTAAACACAACAGCATCTGCCCTGTCTGGAGGAGGAAATTCACTCTGCTCCGACTGGTAATCGATCGGGTTGCAGGATCCCAGTGCCATCAATAAACTAATGCATGTAGTAGGTGGAACCCAGAGCATCCTTCACTCCTGGTGCATCTGGTGGGGGAACACAACCTCCCACCTGGAAGTGCTCCAGAGGGCACGTCCTGCCAAGCGTCCCTCATGGTCTGGAACCCTGGCTGGAGAGCACCCAAATAGACACTTCTGTCTTCTCTGCTCTCTTCTGTCTGGTTTTTGAAGCCATTCTGGGAGGGAGTTCCCTTGACAGCTTTGTGGTTCTGTTCTGTTGGCGTTATATTTTCATTTCCCTTTGCTTGTCCTCGTTTACTGGTTTTGGACCTGAGTGGCATTGGTAAAGATGTTTGACTGCAGACGTGGAAAAGATGTAGAAGGCAGTCGGAAGTAGTTTTTGAAGCTTGGCTTTTAAAATCACGTTGTACACAGGACCTAGAAACCTTATTCCTAACGTTGTTGAACTTCTGGTATGTGTCATCGTGGCTTAACTAACGACTTCTTTTAATGCCAGGATCTATTGGTTGCTAATTTCTTCAGTATCTCTGATTAGCCATGTTTGAGAATCAGCAAGCTGGGTGTAGAAGGAGTGACTGTCGCGCTGCCTTCCAGTTGTGTAGAAGAGCCAGGTCCTGTCGAAACCAAAGGTTGTGAAGGATATGGTTGGTCAGGTTTCTGCACGATTAATTGTACAGTAAGGTGGCTTTTTAATTGAACAAAGTGTTACAGTTAACAGACATTTATTGAAGACAATCACGATAGTCACACATGAAAAATAGGTAAATTCTGGGTGTAATTTTTATAGAATTGTAGAATCTGTAAGTTGGAAGAGACCTTTAAGATAATGAAGTCCAACCATCAACCCAGCACTGCCAGGGCACCACTGCCCCGTGTCCCTCAGCACCACATCTCCACGGCTTGGAAACCCCTCCAGGGATCATGGGGACTCCACCCCTGCCCTGGGAAGCCTGGGCCAGGCCTGGGGAATCCTTTTGGGAAAGAAATTGTTCCTCATGTCCAAACTAAACCTCCCCTGGTGCAACTTGAGGCCATTTCCTCTTGCCCTCTCACTTGTTCCTTGGGAGAAGAGCCTGATCGCCCCTGGCTCCAACCTCCTTTCAGGGAGTTGTGGAGAGCCAGAAGGTCTCCCCTGAGCCTCCTTTGCTCCAGGCTCAACCATCCCAGGTCCCTCAGCTGCTCCTCACCACACTTGTGCTCTAGACCCTTGCCCAGCTCCGTTGCCCTCCTCTGGACACGCTCCAGCCCCTCAAGGTCCTTCTGGGAGTGAGGGGCCCAAAACTGAACCCAGGATTCAAGCCCAGGGGGTGACTGTTCATTAGAAGTTGGTGTTGCCTTCGATTCCCTGAGCATCCCCCCTCTCAGGGGTGCACAGCAGGGTCTCGGAGTCGTTTCGGAGTTCGTGGGGGACACTCCTCCCTTGCCTTTGTGTGAGCCTGGCCCTGCTGAGCTGTGAGAGCAGGTTTGGGAGAGGACAAACAAGCTGCGCGCACCGCTGAGCCCCTCCCTTTGCCCGTGCATCTTTCCTCCCGCTCCTGGGCGGCTGTTGCTCCATCCCGGCGCTTGGGAGAGCCCCGGCTGCCGCTGCCCGCCCTTCCCTGCCTCCCTCCCGCCCTCCCCGGCGCCGAGCCGAGCCCAGCCGAGCTGAGCTGAGCCCAGCCGAGCCGAGCTGAGCCGTGCTGCCCGCCCAGGGCCGGGCGCTGCTGCTCCCGCCGCGGGGCCGCCGGACCGAGACCCTCCAGCCCCGAGCATGGAGATTAATCGGATTTAAAAAGAGGAGGAAGGGAAGGGAAAGGAGGAGGAAAAAAAAAAAAAAAAAGGAGGGGAGCTCGTCAGCCGTGCGGCTTTGCCGTAAACAATGAAATTGAAGGCGGCTGCGGCTCTAATCCCCTGAAGAGCGGCCCGGGCTGCTCCCCGGCAGCGCAGTCGGGGCTGGGCAGGAGGAGGAGGATGAAGATGAGGAGGATGAGGATGCTGCTGCTGCTGCCGCTGCCGGCGGGGCCATGACTCGGCCCTGGCCGGGGCCGGAGCTGGATGGCGCTGCCGGAGCCGAGCTGAAGCGGGGTGACCTGCCGCACGCCAAGGGAGATTAGCATTATTCTTATTATTTTTTTTATTAGTATTTTATCGCATTATTATTATTTTTATTGCATTATTATTTACTGCGGCGCTCGGTGGGTTCTGCGTTCGCCAGCGATGCCGGGGCTGGATGCTGCCGCCTGAAGGGAGGAGAGCAGCGGGCACAGCCATGTACCTCCTGGACACCAGCGAGCCGCCCGCAGCCTCCTCCTCTTCCTCCTCCTTCTCTTCTCCGGAGAGGATGCAGCGAGGGACCCCCCAGAGGAAAACCGTGTACCGCATCTCCGTGACCATGGTGAAGAAGGAGCTGCTGGCCCCGGAGAGCGGCCACCAAGGGCCGGAGCTGCCCCTCCGCAGCCGCCGCCGCCCGCCGGGCTCCTCCAGCCTCACCAGGGCCGGGCTGCTGCTGCTGGAGGAGGAGGAGGAGGGCGAGGACGAGGAGGAGGAAGGCGAGGAGAGGGACCGAGTGCCCCCCAGCCCCTGCGGCTTCCGCAACTTCAGGACGCGGAGCACCGGGCAGCTGGAGCTGGGCCGCCTCAAGGTGCCGCGGAGAGCGGGGCTGAGCCTGGGCGGGCAGGCGGCGGGCACCCAGGAGGAGGAGGATGCTGGGGAGCCTGGGGAGCAGAGCCAGAGCCCTCAGGGGCAGAGCCCGCAGGAGCAGAGCCCGCAGGAGCAGAGGCAGCCGGGCCTGCTGCGGCGGAGCTTCAGCTTCAGGCACTGGAGCGGCGCGGGGGAGCCGGGCCGGGTGCGGAGGCACAGCAGCTCCGGCTGCCTCCCCGGGAATCCCCCGCAGCAGCAGCCTCAGCCTCAGCCGCCTCCTGGGGGAGCAGGGAGCAGTGAGGTGCGGGGCTCCCCTCCTGCCGCCGCCGGGCCCCCCGAGAAGCGCAACACGCTGGACGTGGGCGAGGTGCTGAGCCAGGCGGACCCGCTGTCCCGGCTGGAGCGCTGGGAGAGGAGCAAGAGCAAGAACCGGACCCTGGATAACAGCGACCTGCAGCGGCTCTCGGAGCGCCTGGGTAGGGATGGCCCTTCCGCCACCTCGGCTGCAGCCCACGAGCACCGGCTGCTGCGCTTCTTCAGCGGCATCTTCGCCCGCAAGGACGGCGCCGCCGCCCTCTTCGGCAGCCCCCACGGGAGGTCCCCCCGCAGCAGCTTCTCCAGGTCCAGGGCTTATTTCAGCAGCCTCAGGAGAGCCGCCGTGGACATGCAGTCCAGCTCCGAGAGCATCAATGGGTCCCCCCAGAAAGGTGCCCATTCCTTGTTTCTTCTCTCGCTGCAAAGCTCTGCGTCGGTGGGAAGAGGTCGGTGGGCTAAGAGGGCCTTTATGCACCAGCAGAGCAAGATTCCACACGATGGTCACCTGCAGTAGTGAATGGAAGGAAAATCTTAGGAGGAGAGGCTGAGGGAGCTGGGACTGTTCAGCCTAGAGAAGAGGAGGCTCAGGGGGGACCTTATCACTCTCTACAACTCCCTGAAGGGAAGGTGTAGACAGGAGGGGGATGGGCTCTTCTCTCAGGCAATTTGTGCCAGGACGAGAGGGCACAGCCTGAAGCTGCGCCAGGGGAGGTTTAGGTTGGATGTTTGGAAGCTCTTCCTCAGAGAAAGGGGGATGAAACACTGGGATGGGCTGCCCAAGGAGGTGGTGGAGTCGCCGTCCCTGGAGATGTTTAAGGCCAGACTGGATGCCACACTTAGTGGCAGGGTTTAGCTGGGTGGTGGTGGTAGGTCATAGGCTGGACTGGATGATCCAAGAGGTCTTTTCCAGCCTTAATTATTCTGTGATTCTATGAATGTGGCGCGTTTTTGAGTCTGCGACGGTGCATTCTTCTCCTGGGCATCCCCTGGCAGTTCAGCTGGGGGCAGGTTGGGCTGTGTGTGCCTCCTGAACCAAAAAACGCTCTCTGGGTTGATCGATTGCTCATTCTAGGACAGCTGAGAGAGGCGAGTGCAGCTCGTTTAATTATGGAGTGGAAGCTGAACTCTAGTGCTGCTGTATGTAGGTCACTGGGTGGCCCAGCGTGGCACAGCACTGGGAGTTTCCCCTTTTGGGAAGACTTTTGTAATCCTCAGGATGAGTTACAGGGGTCAGAAACGCGCCTGCTCGCTTTGGAGGAGTAGGTGAGTAGTGATGTCACGTATTGTAAATCCCCAACCTCTGCTGTCAAAAAATAACTTCAGCTGAGTTTGGTATTTTTAAAAAGCAGAGCGCAGACTCAGAAGCCCTGCTCTTTGAATTATTTTCTGTAGCTGTGTACAAATCTTGAACTAGCCCAAGTGTTGCTTGTTGGAAATCGGTTTGGGAGTTCGGGGGCTTGTGAATTCTTAGGATACAAGAAAAACTTGAAAATTAACCTTACCGTGGGATGGAAGCGAAGAGCTGACTAGTTGCTTTCCGTAAGGATCCGAGAGGATCCTTGGTATCGTTGGCTGGGACGTGTTAAACCAGAAATGCTGGTTGTGGAACCTTGGTTGTGAGACGGGGCCGCTTTCTTCCCTAGCTGCGCTTTTCAAATCTTTAATGGGTATCTGTGATGAAGCGTTTAGCTAGTAATTAGAGTAGCCTTTGAACACTAAGTGCTTATCAAAGCGGCAAAATGGTCTGGAGGTTGCTGCTTTTCTAAAAATACGACTCTCAGTTAGAAAGATAAGGCTTTCTGTGTAAGGCCCAGGTATCTCAGAGGACGTTGTAGAATCGGGCCAGGGTGGTTTATTGTGAGGAGGCAATAGCAGGAGCTCCTTGGCAGTGCTGCCAGCCCGTTACAGATCCAGAAGTCCTGCTGCGAGCGGAGTATGCCCAAAGTTTTGAGGCATGAGGAGCAAAGCCAAATATTTAGACCTAGTAACCGGGGGTTGTAATGTTTTATTGATGCAGAGGCATTCATGTGGGCTTATAATAATCTTGACGGAAATTGTGGTCTGACCTTGGTTGAAGTTTGAGGTAACCACAACAGAGAGTTACTTCATACAGCTATTTATGCCTGTCCTGTGCCAATACGCTTCAACTATTACTCTGTTTTAACAGTGTGCGGTCGTATACTCACAGTCCTTTCAGCCCCAGGATAAGTCGAAAATTTCAGTTAATCAGTAACTGTTGATATGCAGCACGACGATGTCCCAGGGAGATGCTTCTTCTACGTGCTAGTATCAAATATATCTGGTGAAAGTAAGTTTTGAGGCTTGTTTTCCAGGAAAAAAAAAAAGCATCTTGGCACCGGCGGTGTCGCTGCAGTTCGGTAGCGGCGTCGCAGGCTTGCCTCAAGGGTTAGCAGGTCCAGCGTGTTCTGCCACTTTCTCCTCTCCAAAGAAGTGTCTTTGCAATCAGAAGAGCCTGTGCATGGTTCCAGCTGTTGCTCGTTGGCATCCTCCAGAAAGCTCAGCTTAAACAGATTTTCCTTTAATTTCTTCTATTATTTCTTAGGAAGGCAAGTTTAATGAGCTATAGTGACTAGGGTGCCAAAGAGATTTTCGTATTTCAAGACTGGAACGAGCTGCTCTTCAGCCGAGACGTGTCTCTTGCTTCTTTTAGTTGACGTGAAATTGGTAAGCTCATCGTAGTCCTGTGCCTCGACTTCGGAGCAATCATGAAGGCACAAGTGGAATCTTGATTTTCATGTGGTGGGGGTTTTTTTTCTTTCCCTGTGTAACCACTTGCAAAAAGAAGTTTTATTACGTGAAACTTTTTTCCTGTGTGGCATTGGTGTTCTGCGCGTTTGGGACACAAATTATTTGAATCACAGAATTATTGAGGCTGGAAAAGACCTCTGAGATTATCGAGTTCAGCTTATGACCTAACACGACGACATCAGTTAAATCATACCACAAAGTGCAGCATCCAACATTGACTTTGTGCTTTCTATCCAAGACCTGCCTCAGGTTGAGAAAGAAGGTAAAATTTTTCAACAGTGCACCCTGTTGGTATTTTCAACTCAAAATAATCACCCAGATAGTGTAATATCTGTTTGTGTGATATATATTGAGACTCTGTTCCTTACTACTTTAGTCAGGTAATACACCTCTGAACACGCGGAAGTTACAGAATATTTAAAGCCCAGGAGTGAAGAGAATTGAAACCTACAGACTTTTGATGTTACTGAGTTTGATAAGTGAGCAAATCTTGATATGGGGGGGAATTATTCTTTACAGTGTCGATAAACAGGCTTGGGGCATCAAGTGTGTTCCTCTTCGACTTGCAGACCCCATTTGCTGTGGCATCCTTGACCTCAAGCCCCACGGGAACAACAGTTCCCCAAACTTTAGGTAGCGATGAGGGGTTGGGGATTCAAACACCTGATTCCCATCTAAAGTGAACAACAGTTCCCGGTCACTTAAGCATGGCTAAAATTCCTTTCCTACAAGTTATCTTTTAAAAGAAGAAGAGGTGAAGGTACACGTGGAGAAGATGAAGTGGCCTCTTTGCTGGCCTGGCTGGTGCCTCTCTTTCGGATATTGTTCATGTTCTCTGCTTTTCAAGGGCTGCTACATACTAATATAATGTCTTCTAGGCTCCGGGGGTGATGGTACTAAGGTGATTTTTGTCTTTGTGGCTAGCTTTGTGTTAAAAGGCACCTAAGTGTGTTTGTTTATTCTGAAATAATTGTGATGAAGTAGACTAATTCTGTACCAATACTGCTATTCTAATATCAGAGTGGTTTTCCATCCAAATATCAAACAATTAGATTTGAAGTTCTCTCATCTCAGATTTTTAGTAGTCATGTCATGGTATTCAACTGGTAAATTCATTAATTTAAAACAAGAAAAGTTCCTATATATTCACCATCCCCCCACAAAAAAAAAGAAACTTGCATAGATTTCAAGTCAGAGAAGGAAGACAAGTGATTTTTGCATAAGAATTCTGTTTAGGGGAACTTGTAAAGGAAAACATTCCTCATCCAAACTTTTTTCCCCATGAAGTCTTAATGATTCTTACTTAACGAGAGGAGCTCTTGCTGCTCTGGAGGAGAAGGAGGAGGATGACTCTGGGGCAGTGGGGTTTTAAAACAGCACTTGATTTTTTAGTGGTTCTCATTCATTGCTTTTGTTTTGAGATAACTTTGTTTGAATAACCCCTCTTTAGGAGATACGAAGCGGATTTGTGAATCAAAATTGTAGACTATCAAAAGGAGCATTGTAACATGAAAAGCTGCTCCTTTGAGCTTTTTATGCCCCCTGAGGTTTGAGAGGAGTTAGTTTTAAACCCTTATCTCGAATTCTCTACAGTTTATAGCCATGGCAAGTAGACCAGCGGTCTACGGTAGCTGACCAGTGATCTCTGTTGGAGACCTCCAGTCTTTTCTTGCAAAACTTCCATTTAGATAATGAGTTAACTGTTAGTTCTGTGTCATCTCTTGCTACTCTTCTATGCCACTGGCATTTCCAACAGCTGCCCAGTAAGATTTCATATGGGTGAGCTGGCAAAGCTTTGGAGCATGTGAAATTTAGGCGATATGATGTCAATGGATTGGACCTGGTGCCATGTCGTTCCTCATCTTGTAGCTGTGGGGTTTTGGTGATATGCTGGTATAAGCATATTATTTCTTGGCACTGGAGAGTCCGTTTAATGGACCTAGTCCATTAAAGAAGACGACTCTTACAGCTGGTCTGGTTATTGTGAGCAAATGTTAATCTAGACGTTAGGGTTAAGCTTTGTCAAGCGTCATCTAAGAGGGTTTATTATTATTATTTATTGGGTAGGTCTTGTGTCAAGCGAAATAAATGCCAGCTGCACTGGTACAGCCAGATGATTAAGAACTGAACTGGTATTAAGGTCAAGGGCCGAATTAGAGAATGAGATGGATTAATGTTTGCACACAATATTGAAGTGTATGCCAGATGCTAGCAGTAGGGTCTTTGTTTCGCTTGTTAAAATGGAAAAGAAATGCAGGATTTTAATGTTGCTCTGTATTAACTTGACAAGTTAAATGCCTAATGGCAGGAACGGGTAATTTTCTTGGGACAGCTTGCTGAATACTTCTGTGAAAGCATTTCTGCAGGCAGTTGTCTCCATTCCCGTGCAAACCCCAGCTCTGTGAATTAAATTAACAGACTGTGTGTTCTGCCAGAGCTCTGCCCGTTGCTTGGTTGACCACTATAGGTAGCAACATCGAGTTGATCTAATGAAGCTGGTGGAGATGACCAAACCACAATTTGTCCGAGGAGAAGAAACATTTACGATGTGGTATTCTTGTTCCTTTTCTCCCAATGGCTTGCCTTGAGTTTGAGGGTGCTCGGTGTGTCAAGAGGGATATGGTTACTTTACAACTGATTCCTAACCCTAGTGAGTCCAGAGTTTATGGTGGACCATGTCGTTTTTGAGCAGCGGGTGGTTTTCCTGTATATGGTGTAGCGTGTGAGCTCTTCTCTGACTCCACAGGAAGGGGTTGAGTTGCTTGTGGTTGCTCTATATAGAGGAGAACGTCAAACTTTGCTTCTTTAACTATTAGCCACTCTTGACTGGGTGCAATGGTCATTTTACCCCAGGCAATGGGCTTGCTTGTACCAGCTGCTGAACCCTTACTCTCTTCACTAGTTAAGCAGCCAGAACTTTGAACTGCTCCATTCAACAGAGGACAATTTCAGAGCGCAACATCACGTGCTACGCGGCCTGAGCTCGTTAGTGGCATCGCATTCGGATCTTGGCTTCTTAGATCACCGCTGCAAAATCACTTGGGTGTATTTCGAATGAGTGGCTTGGCTCTTCCCTGCAGAGCAGAGCAAGGTTTTGATGCTACTGTGCTGATGACCACCGGTGGTTTAATGCTGATTGCCACTGCACAACTCTCCAGTTACCAAATGATTTGTGTAAGGGAATAGCTGGAATAGCACGGGACTATGGTTTTCTTTGGCATGGCTAGAACCTTCGAAATAGAGGTTTGGAAAGCAGAGCACAAGCATCTTTCGAATGCCTGCTTCTTCATTTTGACTTGGAGCTGCGGAGGGTTAAAAGAAAAAAGCCATTAACGCAGAGTGTTAATGTAGTAGTGTTGCTTTTGATAATTGGTGTTAGGATTTTCCCATGGCAACTGCAGTAAACACACGGGGCGAAGCGGTTTCTGCCAAAAAATGCAGAATGGGCTTTTTCATGTGTGAGGTGGGAGGGGGAGGGAAACAACACGTCAGTATATTGAACTTGAGAAATGATCATCTGGTTTGTACATGAAAAGCATCCAACATCAAGCTATTATCTCGGTGGAAGTTTCAAATAAGGGCGTTTGATGATTTTGATGTTTCAGGCTGCTATTTAATGTCCGTGTTTGACAAATCCATCTGCTTTATTGGCAAAATAGCGCCAAATGTTTTCTTAGAACAAAAAAGGCAACAAATACCAGTGAGATAATACAGTGTAATGGAGCTTCCTGCAGGTTTTTTTTCTCCCCTGATCGCAGAAGACATTAAACTGGTGGCCTGTGTTATTTATTTATTGAGGTTTTCTTTGGGTCTAAAGAGGGGTAGAGAGACCTGACTCTCTGTGCTGCAGATGTGGGGCTGCAGGAACAGCTGGAATGGGTTTGGAACGAGCGGGGACTCGAGGCAACGCGCTTGTCATGAGGGTTAATTTCTACATTGGTTAATAGTCCTTAAAATCTTGGGCTCGGTTTTGTTTGAAGGAATATTTGTGGCGTGGGTTCACTTAACATTGAACTTCTCGGGTAGTGTTTGTTTTCCTGTGCTTTGAGTGGGTCGCTTTGAGGTTGCAGAGCTGAAGATGTAAAGGTCGCATGTCTGAAGTTATAACAGAGAGGAGATCTCTGAGTGTATTAAGACATTGCGGAAAGGTCTTTGAGGAACACCCCCCCAGGATCTGGCCGCGATGTCAAGTACGGTAATAGTGATTTACGAGGGAGGCTGCTTGGAAACATTCCACTTGATACGGGAGACGTTACTTGCAAATTACCTGAGACCCGTTATTTGTAACTGTAATTTCACTGGTTTATAGATAGAACTATTAACTGAAATACCAAAGTTCAGCAGCACTGGTTCTAGTTACATCAGCAGCTTCTGGGTTTAGGTGAACGGATGATGCGTTTCAGCCCCTGAGCTTGTGTCAAAGGTTGGGGATGTGGGAAGCGAATCTCAGCCTTGGAGGTGCTTCCTAAGAAATAATCTGGAAAGATCCTGGTGTTAGCGAAAGGTTCTTGCTCTTCAAGGTGCAGTGCAGCTCTGACGCCTGTGAGCTGTGCTTCCATTTTGTGAATGAAGCCCCACAGCAGAGCTTTCCTTCTTGGAAGCCTTAGATGCTGACGTCTTGCAACTTAGATGTGAAGGGAGACTCAAATCGTGTGCTGTCTGCTGCCAGCTCTTGGCACTTCTACGTTGTTTATAAAACCTCTCTATTTGTTTGCATGTATTTGTCAGTTGGCTTGTCTGGCTGGTTTGGTGGAGAATCTGGATTCCTTAAAAATACAGCTTTTACGTGTGTTGGCCTTGGTGTGTAGATAGATACACGCACGTGGTTTGTCAGAAGAGGATTCTCTAACCCTCGTGTGATCTTTTTCGTTGTACTCCCATGCGAAGAGTCACTTAAAGACAGCACTTAGGTATTAAAGAAGGGAAAACTCCTTTAAAAAGCAGGTGCTAAACCCCTTAGCGCAGTTGCGTTTGAGGTTGTGGTTGTAAGGATGGGTAACGCATCTATCGAGGTGTGCTCACTCTGTTGCTTCTTTGCAACTTTCTATGGGTGCCTGCGGTATTTGGGTCTTCAGAGCACGATGTCTCATCTTTGTCTTGATGGCAGATGAATGAGCAACTGCTTACTCTTACTAGTAAGTGCCAATTCTATTGTTTTTAGAATTGAACCCTGAAAAATTGGTGGCTCTTAGCACCGCTGGTGTTGCTGTTACGGAGCTTTCTGGCAGAGATGATGATGGTTTCCCTGTAGCTCCTCAAAACTGAAGCCTTCTTTGGGCTGAGCATCATGATGACATGCCGCCTGGAACATCTCTTGCTCTTCCAGGGCTGTTGCTGTGTTCGTGTCAGGGGTGGACTGCCTGGGAAACTGGGATGTTGACCTAACTGCTCCTTATGCAACATCCTAATTCAGGAGCTCTCCTGTCCAGCGATACAGAAATATTTATGTTGGCAAGGCAACAGCTTTTCTGTCTTGATCTCTGCATCCTGCAGGGGAAAAAAAAAACTGATTTCCGTGCTCGTGGAGGATACAAGGTTGAACTTTTCTGTAGCTTTAATTATTAAAGCTGCTAAAATGAAACGCGTGTTGCTCTTCACAACTTTCAGGGGACTGCGCTCAGGACTTGGAGAGAAATTGAATTCATTTTTTTTCTAACCTGACTCGAGTTGAAGATCACCCCTTTTGCCACATCCTCAGCTGGAGATTGTTGATTGCCTTGCTCAGGCTACTCTTCCTCACAGTCCAGTATGCCAGATCATTACTGGCTGTCACTGGTGTCTGTTCCGTGTATATTCCCTTCTCTGCTCCTCTTTTCCTATCTTGTATCTCCATTCAAGTACATTGTTATAATTCCTGTCCTGAAGTTTATTTCTTCACTTGCTTCTAGTTCCTTTTCTAGTCCTTCATAGAGAACCTTGTTGCCCCAAGTATTGTCACAGTAGAAAACAAATATGTACAAGTAACATTTTCCAGCCAATCCATGATTTTACACACTGACTCCCGTCCTCATTCCTTGAAGATGAAAGTGGTGGTTTCCACTAAATAGCTAGAAGAACCAAAGTGTTGTTACTTAGTGACAATGCCCAGGTGGGAGACAAATGAGGGTGGTGAGACACTGGCACAGGTTGCCCAGGGAAGCTGTGGATGCTCCATCCCTGGATATGTTTAAGGCCAGGTAGGATGGGGCTTTGAGCAACCTGATGTAGTGGGAGATGTCTCTGCCCATGGCAGGGGGGCTGGAACCAGATAATCTTTAAGGCCCCTCCCAACCCAAACCATTCTGTGATTCTATGAAATCTGTCTGTGCCCGTCTGTTCAGGAGGTGTTTGAACAACTGGGTCAAAAGAACTTGAAAGCTTCTCTGTCCACTTCGATCTCCAAGTTACGGTGTAGCTAGAAATGTGTTCTGCTTGCCCAGCTCCTCTGCAGTTGTTTGGAGAAATGCAGCTGCTCTGCTGCTGTGAGGTTTTTTTCCTTCCCCCCCCATATGACAGCCAGCCAGAATGATGACTCTTCACCTTCTGATGGTGTTTTTGTGCCAGGGGCAAAGTACTGATGGTTCCTTGACGTTTCCTCCAGTGAGAAACCAGGCTGGTGCTATGATGTTAACGTGCTCACACCAGTGCTTTAAGAAACTGCGAGTTTGATTCATAGTTTGACTTTCCGTAGTCTTGTTTTTCTACTGATATAACTCAGTCGAGTGGGTTTTCAAACGGATTTTTTTTTTCCTAACTATTACTTCATGTGGTTACTTCACAGAAATTGCATCCATAATTCTTCTTTATTATTTTAAAGCGCGCACGTTTCATGTCGTCAGTATGTTTTCCCTGCTGACTGCCAGTTTTCTAGTACAAAACACGTCATTGCTTGTTGAATTTATCAAGGAAAAAGTTTGTTTTAATAAGAAGAAATTAATTCCTGTCCTCAGGAGAATGTGTTGGTTTAGGTTTTGACCTGTTGGCGATGAAGCTGGTCAGTTTTACAGCGTCGTATTGGGCAGGCTGGTGATACTCAAGAATTAACGTGAGTGGCACAGCGCTGGAGAAGTTTTCATTTCCATGTAGAATTGTTCAGGGCAGCATCGTTTCCCAGGTGCCAATGAAGGGGACAACACTGGAGGACTTTCTCTGAAAAAGATGCTTTGAAAGCAGTGGTTAAAAGTACGTGGGAGTGAAGGGCCTCTTTCAGCTCACTTTCAGGGTGTAGTTGCAGAGCGTGCTGTCTCTGGGCAGGTGTAGCTGTGCCAGGAGGCTCTCAAAGGTGGCTTTAGGTACTCACACCCACCTTCCTGAGGCCCCGGCAATGCTGGGAGGGCTGGAACCCCTCTGCTGGGAGGCCAGGCTGGGAGAGCTGGGGGGGTTCAGCCTGGAGAAGAGAAGGCTCCGCGCAGACCTTCTGGGGGCCTTGCAGGGCTTCAAGGGGCCTGGCAGAAAGATGGGGACAGACTTTGGAGCAGGGCCTGTGGGGACAGGACAAGGGGGATGGTTTGAAACTAGAAGAGGGAGATTTAGACTGGAGAGAAAGAAGAAATTGTTGATGCTGAGGGTGGTGAGAGCCTGGCCCAGGTTGCCCCGAGAGGTGGTGGCTGCCCCATCCCTGTCCCCATTGCAGGGGAGGTTGTTGGGGGCTCTGAGCAACCTGCTCGAGTTGCAGATGTCCCCGCTCCCTGCCGGGGGTTGCACTAGATGGCCTTTAACGGTCCCTTCCAACCCAAACCCTTCTTTGATTCCAGAAACCAAATCAGTACCATATCTCATTGTTTCAGGTACTTCTGAGAAAGCAGAAGCTTGGGCATGTGAGAAGAGGTTAGTTTTCTGTGCTGTTCCCACGGTCTGTATTAATGCAAGAGAAATACACCATGTGGGAACTGTCTTTCCACAGGGGTAATGCTGGCTCTTCTCAGACCTTGACCCGCAGGTCTTCCTTGTTGATGGCAGGCATGGCTCTGGGGTAATGAATCTTGGTCTGTAGTTCTCAAGGTATAGACATCAGCTAAATGCCATTTAATGTGAGTGGTTCCACATAAAATGACCTTTATTCTTACGTTCACTTTTAATCTCTTTGAAAATACCCGAGCGTAATTTACGTCTAAGAAATTCTCGGATATTTTAAAGCCAGCTGAAAAGTCAGGCTGGGTGCAGACGATGGTTTTTGAGATGATAATGTTGCTGCGAAGGTAGCGTAGATGAATTCCACGTTTTGGGTTAGGTGGAGATGGGGCCCTCTGGGAGGGGTCGTGAAGTTGTCTGAAGAAATTCTTGATTTTCAGTTTAGATATCTGTAAAATTTCCTGGGTGACTCAAGGTGAAATCGTTGTGAAGTTGTTTGAGAACGATAGGCAATGAAAGGAGTAGGCCGAGATCAGATAAGAGAGATCTGTGTTTGGCGCCTTGACGGTGCGCGAGGTTGTGCGAGCAGCCTTGGCGCTTGCTCTATGTACGCGCCGCTGGCATGGAAATGCCGCCAGGGCCTTTTGCTCCGCTCAAAACCTGCTTGTAGGAATCCTTCCCTTTTCTTGCCCCTTCTTATCTCCTGGTCTTGTGGACATAATGGGTGTGGAGTGAAAGCAAGATTGTGTAGTTGGTTTGCTTTATGTTCAGACTTAGGTGTTCCTGAGATTATTGCCACCTTTTAATATTGCCACCTGCTTTACCTCTCCGGTCAGGCACCCTGGATTTGTGGAAGCTCTGCGCCTGCAGAGACTGGGGTATGCCTCCGATTCCTGCGTGCGGGTGAATTACCTGCTAATGCAGTTAACCTCCAGCCCTTTGGACGGGCTGATTTTTAACCTGAAGCAGGGAGGAGACGTCGTCACAAGTAGAGGCTGATCACAGGGAGCTGCAATCATCTTAAGACTTGTGGTTACTCGGGCTGCCATCTTCCACTGGTGAGCAGAAGCGATACAATGGAAGAACTTCTTCTGGAAAGCATCTGGAGAGATTCCTAAGTTTTAATAAGTGAATAAATAAATGGACCGTCGTGGAGTCTCAGTGTTTTTCAGTTCAGTTGTGCCTGTGGGATAAAAGCACCGTGTTTGGTGTTTCGCAATGATGCTCTGAAGCCGTATAGTTCCTCATTTGGTAAGTGGTGTCATGCAGCTTAGCCATGGTTTAGCTATCTGAGGACCTGGACAGACATACTGTTCCTGTCACAAGGTGCTTGTGCCGCTCCTTAGTTGTGTGTGTTCCTGCCATTACACTTTAGTGGTTAAGCTAAAACAAAGGTGAGATCTTTATATTCGTTTTCTCTGTCCGTGTAAGAACAGTTTATAACTCAAGCTGCTCTACCCAGTCTTACAGCTTACCAGCAGAAACAAATCATCACACCCTCAAGGATTAAAGTACAGGTCTGGTGATGTCATTCAGCTGTACGTCTTGTCTTTCAGAAGTGGTCATCTTCAAACAGATGCTTTTTGACGTGCATAAAATTCATCTTGCGCTTCAAGCATTCCCCATCTAGGTCCTCCCGGGTAGATGAGCAGGATGCCCATACCACTCATCATTTTCTTCCAGAATCTTCCACCAAAGTCTCAGCCAGAGCAGCACCAGTAGTTTTATTATCTGCACTAGATGCTTTGTTTGAAGGAAGAGAAAATTTCTTTTGGACACATTTTACCAGGCCGGTCTTTTTCATCTGCTGCATTTAAAACCTGTCCTGATTTGGGTTGAGTTGAAATACCAATGCTTGATGTGGAGGGACCTTTTTGTCCCTTCTGAATCAAATCTGAAGGTCTGCAAGGGACGAGGAACTCGTGATGGTTTTTACTTGGAGACTGGCAAGCCTAGTCGTTCCATTCTTTAGCCCTTTTCTTCCGCTTGTGTGCTGCAGAAATTCACTTCCAGCCCATTTCCTTCTCAGGTGAGCTGAAGGTGTGACTTTGTCTTCCAACACCCGTCTCTGCTTCACAGCACCGCTGGAACCTCTGCAGAACAAACAGGATTGTTACTTGCTGGCCTCAGGGCTCCAGGTAGTACATGGGAGCATCTGGGAAGTAGGACTTTTCTGCCTTTATAGCAAAATCCTCTAGAATAAGGTGGGATTTAGTTGCTGTATAATTATAGGTTAGTTCCAGGTAACAAGTGATACTATGTTAACTCCCTCCTATGATTATACACCTTTTCCAATCAAAACAGAGGCTCCATTGTGTTTGTGGAGCCGTAGCTGTTAGTATTTAGTGTAAGTACATCATTGAATCTTAACTGTGAAATCCCTGTGGGTCCTTCACGTGTGTGTGGGCACGTTGTGGGCTTTTACCTGGGAATCTTTTTCTTCAGGTGACTCAGGAAAAAACACAAGCACACCGAAGGGAATTGGTAGGTCGCTCCTGGAAGTTATTTTGGCAGAAGCAGAGGGTCTGCCCATCAAGGTTTTCTGCAGTACCCCTTCCCCCTCATCCTTTTTTCCCTTTGAGAAGAGGTGTTGGGACAAATCTCTTCTTTATACTCACAGAGTATGTTCCTGTCGCAGCTTGCCTTAACCTCTACCCTTGCAAAGTATGTAAGGAATTGCCTGATAACAAATCCCTTTCCATCCCCAAATAAAGAAGAAATGGCGTGTGGTCTGCGCATGCGCCCTGCTTTGTATTTTTAGGGCCCCTAGGTTGAGACATCGGCTGTAGTCACTGCAACGCTGCCCATATATAGCGAGGATAAAGCGGGTAGGAGACACAAACCCCATTTTCTGTCAAAATAGCGCTGGTGAAAAACAACTTGATGTTGGGGGCTTGACAGTGTTTAGTGCTGGGTGATGGAGCTGGTTACTCCGCACCGCGGGCTTACAAAAATCGGTGTAGTCCTCTTTCCACAAGCACAAGATTTTCCTGTGGTCTTCCTTGAGCTCTAGTTTCCTTCAAGGTCACTGAGCTGTCCCAAAACACTCGACTGCTTGCGCCGTTGTGCTGCCAGCGTTTTGCTGGTGGCTTCTGAAGCGTGCGTTTGTAGGACTGTCTCTTCTTGGCTTTCCCAGCCCTGTCGCCTCTCATGTCTGTGAATTGCTGTCTCCTCCTCCAGCCCACTGGTGCAGCTGGGGAAAAAATAAAGAGGAATTTAACCGTTCCTTCGCTCCGCCTGCAGGAGAGCAGAGCTGTCTTACCCAGTCAAACCCGAGCGGGTTTTGCAAAATAAAATTCCCAGCGCTGCTGTTTGTGTGCAGGGCACGCACTCGGTGACAGCAGGATTACATGGCTCAGGCTCCACGTAAAAAATGCATTCCTTGTTGGACCCGATCCGAGCTTCTTTCTCGCAGAATAATCCTAGGAATGTGTCGCTGCAGTCATCACAAGCACTGCTGGCCTCTTCTGTTTACATGCGCCGTCCCTTGTCCTCCACAGTTGTACCAGCATGACAAACAGCTCTGGCAGTGCCATCCGTCCTCAGGGGAGGATGCTGCAAGTGCTTCCTACACAACTGAGCAGTAAAAACTGAACAGAAATTGCAGCAAACCTGTAAAATATATTCTCTCCCCCTCCCCTATGGAATTCTGTTTATTCTGCCAGTCATTCGCAGGGCTACCTCCGATAAACTCTTGACTAACAAGTCATGGAAACTCAAGGAGCTTCATCTCACTTCCACAGAGGGCTTCCCTGGTCGACTGAGGCTGTGCTTGTGCTCTGACCACTGGAATTTAGCTCATCTGTCAACTCTTATGTCCTTTTCTGCCAGTCTCAGAGGAGTTGGGTGTTCTAAAATTCCCTTGTTGCGTGGCTTAGCGTTTTTTAGAGATGTTATGTATAACTTACACATAATACACTTCATACGCTATTTTTTCTATAATATATTAATAGATATATTAAAAAAATGAAAAGCCTGGGTGCAACATCTTTAATCCAGCCCCATTCCTGTGTGTGTTTGATTACCTGAGGCTGGTGCGCTCTATTTCTCCTCGTCCCTATGTGCTCTCTTTCCAGGCTTGGGAAGCAGGGAAGATTTGAGTTATAAAAGCATTTGCGTTAAACTCCCAAGATCATGAAATCATTTCGAGTCAGTTATACCACCTTCATTTCTTCTTCATGTTTGCTTAGCAGAATATGCAGCCGACAGGCCAAACCTAGGAAAATGTGATTGTGGGACTCATAAAACAAGCTGAAGATTCATGGGGGTTGAAATCAGTCTCTCGGTACTCTCACTTTTTTCATTTCCATGTCTTGTTTTTTCCTGCAGATGACTTGAGCTTAAAACCTTGAGCCTCATAGTGGCTGCAAGGCTTTTTTTTTCTTTGTTTTGCTTGGGGTTTAGGGTTGGGTTTTAGCGCTTCCTTTGGAGATGTTGGGGATGCTTTTGAGGAGCGTCTCTGGGCTGCTCTGACTAATACATTGAGACAGTTCATGTAAACGCAGTTTGAATTGCGGCATAACCTTTGAAGTCTTTGAGTTTCTGGTCAGCTGAATCTTCAGGAGTGTGTCATTTAATTTCTGTAGCAGGTTTTGGAGCTGGGAGCTAAGCCTGTTTAACTTGGTGCAAAGCAAGAGATGATTGAAATACGGGGTGTTCTTTGAAAATTGCACTGGGCGCTTTGGGATTCCACTGAACTGTGGTTTCTGAGCCTCCAGGAGGTTGGCAGCCTGGGTGAGATCATCTCAGACGTCTTAGGCATCTGACTGGAGTCGCACGGATGCGTTCAGCTATTAGGACAGCACACGTGAGAAATGGAACACGAAGTTCAAGTTTTCCTTAGGGTCCTTGTGCTGGTTTGTAGCAGTTGTCGTATCTTGAGTTGTAAATCACTCCGGGAAATAATTTGGAAATTACTGAAAAGAATTTCGGCAGCCTTGGAATTGCTGCAAGGAGAAAAGATGGTGTGCTGAAAGAGCCTTGAAAGAATGGCATCATATTTCTCCTTTATTGGTGATTTTATGCTTAGGGGGAGGTGGGAGATTTTTGTGGTTTGGAATAGCTCAGCTCAGGTTTAGGTGTTGCTCTTTTGATAAAGAGTCTCCTCTAACCATGGCCTGAGGGGCTCAGCCTCCCAATGATATTTTGGCATGGATAGTCAGAGTCTTTTCCTGAAGTGTTACGGCACGTTTAATGTGAACGTTTGTCCGTAATGCCAGTAGATGTCTTGTTTGTATTCTGGAATAGATGACCGACTTGCTGAGGATCTCACTGGCAAATACTTTCATGGAAACTTCAAAATATTTAACGCTTACTGTGCGTTTGTGTTGTGAAACAGGCTGAGATACTAACTTCCAAATACAGTGTCTGCATCCAAGTGTTGGAAACTTACGTTGCTTATACTTTGGCTTATGCAGAACATCTTGTAATTCCCAATCTGATTAATCTCTGACATTCCGCAGATTTGAACTGGGTAATGTCAGCTTTCCTTTTTTTTTCCTTTTTCAAATCTGACTTTCAGCAGTTCTGTTTGAGATTCAACATAATTCCTTCTCTTTTCTTTTATCTCTTTTTTTATTTTTTATTTTTTTTAAATGATCAGTAAGGATTGTAGTGACTATTCTATTTATCACAGAATCATGGAATGGTTTGGGTGGGAAGGGATCTTTCAAGGTCATCTAGTCCTGCAGGGAGCAGGGCCATCTGCAACTAGAGCAGGTTGCTCAGAGCCCCCAACAACCTCCCCTGCAATGGGGCCAGGGATGGGGCAGCCACCACCTCTCGGGGCAACCTGGGCCNAGACTTGACAATTTGTCTGGAAAAAAAGACTTCTTCATTCAGTTATTCCTTGAGCCTCCTCTGTGACTCCCTGCTGTTTGATTTTAGGGTTTTTTTAACTTGAATCTCTTTGAATTATTTAGAAGTAGATTGGGTGAATCAATTCAGTAGTCACAGGAGTTGTGGACTGAGAGGAGTAAATGTATGCTGGGATAAATATCAAATCCCATTGTGAGACATCCCCCTAAGACATCCTCCCATGTATCAGCTGGGCAGGGTTGAGTTTGCTGGTTTGGTTTGTGCAGACGGCGCCTGAGCTTTCCAAAAAGCATCATTTCCAGTGGTGATGATCACTGTGGACTGTTATAGATCACACATGGGTCTGTTTGTCCCTCTACACCTCGCTTAGCTCTTTAGAAACCTGGATGCAAACTGTTTCTGATACGTATACGCAGCTTATAGGCTAGAGCAGGGCAAGCTGAATATCTTAAGTCAGCTGTAGTGATGAGCAGCGTTAATTAAAATTATCTGAGGATCATGGCTAGTGTGGAGGCGGCATTTACAGAGCCTGGAGGCATCCTCTGCGGGCAGTCCCTGAGGTAGACGTTGTTAGTTTTGTAATGCAGCCCAGGCGGGTGAGCCTGCGGAAAATTGCTACATGCCTTTTCACCTTTTTCTTAGCATGATATGGATTCTACAGCTGCTACTCAGAGGAAAGGGCAGTGTGAGTTGATACTCTTATTTCATGAGGTTTCCCTGACAAGCTGCAGCTTCAGTGAACTGGCCGGTCCCAAACGATATGTAAATATTGTGCACTTGCACTGGAGGCTGGCACCGAGGCAGATAAGGTGAGCAAATGGTCCTGAGATATTCATCTTATTGTCTGAGTAAGAGGAGAACAAGCTGGACGACGTGGATTATGTGAAAACCAAAACAAGCATTTCATTAACTGTGCTTAAATAAGGACAAGCTCCTAGCAGTGTTCGTTCTGATTTTATTTTGTAGTGGATGTTCTGTTATAAACCCAGATGCATCTTGTGAGTTGGTTGCTGTTAACTGGGATCTGCCTTTCTCCATGAGCTGCCACACATTTTTGTACCATGGTGGAACCACCACCTTTTAAAGGCTGGTGAATATTTCCGTGAGTCAGCAGAGGTGTGAGTCATGGGTGGTTCTCAGCCCGTGTGGAAATACTTTTGCAAGTGATAAAGGTGAAGTGTTAATTGGAACCAGCTTGTAGATATTGTGTTATCTCTGCCTTATAATAAATGACCTAGAGACTTGTCTTGCAAAGGTTCTGAATCACCCAAACCACTTGCTGTAAGATGAGTTGGCTTGTCTTGGCTGGCTCGTGGTGGTATTTAGGATAGAAAGTGGTTTATTTATCCATAAACATGGAAGAACACGACAAATGTGTGGAGCGGAAAGATTTCAATACTGGAAATATCTCATTTTTAGAACTGGAGACAAAGGCCTGTCCCATTATTCTCCTGCACAGAATCATAGAATCCTTGAGGTTGGAAAAAACCCTTGGGATCATCTAGTCCAAGCGTATGTGTGGATAATAACCACATTGCCTTAATTTGAAGACTTGTGCTTGTTGGTGGCTTTGCCTCCAAGCCTTTTGTCTCATGTTGGGTTGCAGGTAGTACTGGGACAACTTACAATAACCGAGGAGATGCGATTTTCATACACCATACCTTTGGGAACAGAACTTCCTAGGGCAAGGTGAAGGGTCC
>WEIS01073756.1:815-19600 GCA_013389965.1 Todus mexicanus | reverse complement strand
CGGTTCATTTATGTTTTAGTTAAAACCAGTGGAATATTTTCCACATACAGGGAGCTGGTATTCTGAAGAAAGGAGATAAGGAGGACCTTATCAGTAGATAAGATTTAATAATCAGTAAGCACATAATCAGCTCCCAGGAACTGTTATTCCATTCACTTAGTGCCCCCAATCAGGTTTTCTGTGAGATAAATGTAAAGGTTGTTAAAGCTGTTGTGAAATAATGAGAAATAGAGATAGTTAAAGCAGATTTGTAGTAAATTGTGGTACCTGTTAATTTTGCAATTAACATGCTATTTTCTATTTATGATCACAAATAACACATCACCTTCTGTAATATTGATTTGCAAATAGCAAAGTGAATCTATTCGCCTAATCTTCTTAATTTTATTTACCTCATCTCTACATTAAATGAGGCGCAAGACAGCTGAATATAAGAAAGTAAATCAAAGCATCACTCTGCTTCTGTTTGTGCTGGTGTAGAATTCTAAACTACAAGGAGTATTTCACTGATGGACAAATTATTTCATAGGGCAGCCTAAGAAGAGGCTTTATGAGAGAAAATCTCTTGTTCGTTAGGAAACAGCTTTAAAAATATTGCCATAAATAAATCCCTGATTTGAGAAAGACGAATTATGATTTACATCATAGTTAAATCTAAGATATTTCATTATGGTTTTTATATTCTTACTGAAGATTTTTTTAAAGCCATTAACTTACATGCTCCAATTCTATGAAGATGCATCTTTTTGGAAAGAAAATGAGTTATTTTGAGAGTATTTAATACTCTATGTATGTATCCGTATACAGGCGCACAGGCACATACTCAAGGCTTATATTATTCTTTGTGCTCTAGCTGTGTCTGTTGTGTGAAGTGTGTGTGTGGGTAAATTGGAATGCTCCAAGTATAAATGGGAGCTCCAAAACAACGAGAAATGACTGGGGACATGGCTCAGACTCCCAGGCCTTGTTTTTAAATGAAAACTATAGAGTGAGACTCACAGATATCCATTTCTTTCACGTTCCACGCTTAGGGCCATAGCAATTAAAAAGCCTCGCTGCATTGAAACTTGAGATAAGCTGAGGGAATATTAAATAAGCCAGTATGCAGAGATCACTGGGAGTAAGTAGGAGTTTGAAAGCTCCAGTTTATAAAAGTAACTAGTAAATTGTGCTAGTAGCTAAAAGATCAAACATTGAATTTATCAAAAGTTATGTTTGAAGTTTTGCAAAGCAAAATAAATAAATTCCTTGATCTATTTCAGTGATTTCTATGGCATAATTTCTTTGGTCATTGCACTTCCTCAATAGCAGCTGATTTTTGTGGGGGTAATTTTTAGCACTGCTGCGTCATACAAGATGATTCCACAGTAAATGTTCGGTGTATTAAATTGATTTCTTGTCCCTACTTGAGGTTGATTTAAAGTAAATTTCAGGTTCTTGATCTAGTAGCTGTTTGCTTTGTACCTTGGCTCAGGTTAGTGTGTTTCTTCTAAAACACTTCATCTGAAAGCACCGGTCTTTCTTAGTCCTCTGTATTCATGTTGAGGAAAAGTATTTTTTCTTGCTGAAGCAAGGCAGCAACATTATTGCATCATTGATTTTTTTCATTTGTTATATGACACTAACAACTCTGTGCCTTGAAGCAGCTTTAACATTGTGCTGCTGATCTAGAATACAGACATCAAATGACTTTACTGGCAAGAGTTGTAGCAGGATTATTGAAAATGAACTACATATTCTTCCTTATTTGCACTATTGTGATTGAATAGGTTTTTTTTTTCCCATTTTAGAGGAGCATTTAAAACATAAGTCTATAGAGAATAAGACCTTTATGTGGTTTCCTGTGAAAATCACATTTGTTTGAGAAAGACTAGAAAATTTTCTTTGAAGTACAATCAAACCTACTGAAAGCCAGGGCTATTTCTGCTCAGCAAAATGCCAAACATTTCCCTATTTATTTATAGGTCAAGTCTGAAGAAGATGTGAAAGCCGTAGAACTTTCCTCTGGCTAGATCCCTAATTTGTCCAGCAGTTAAACTTTGCTTGCCTCTTTGCAACGTGAATAGTCTGATTTCAATGGGTTTATTTATAGCATATAAAGTTAAATCATGAGTGAGCTTTGCAGGACCGGGACCTTCAGAGAAAACCACAGATTTAAAATGCATTATTCCAAAACACACTGAAGAGTTCATGTTATGCTGTGTGCTTTATTACAGCAAACTAATCTCCTAGCTGTATCTTAACTCCTAGAGCTTGATTCTGTTCGTCTTCACTTCAGTAAGTGCAAAGGTATTGCCTGAGTCAAGTTTGGCTTTTTTATTCTTTCATCCTTAACTATTACATAACCTTTAATACAGGGTTTACAGAACAGAGAGGTAAGTCCAGTGTATAAATTGGATTGCTTTTCCTGAAATCTGTGGAGTTACAGCTATTTACAGTGACTAAGAATCTTACTCCTAAACTTCACTGAAAGGCTTTCTGTAATCAAGCAGTATAATTAGACTGAAAGAGGTATTTTCAAGGGTTGTTACTACCTGAAAATGAATTCTCACCAGGGCATTCTTAGTGTAATAGCAAAGTCACTTCTTGAGGATGCTGAAAATCTAAACACTTTGCACTGTTGCATTGCTCAATAGGACATTTAATATATTGTCTCCTGTAAGACTTGTGTAGTAAAACTGGTCTGTTAACTATAACAACATGTACGTATTTCCCTAATCAAAAAATGAAACCGGTGTCTCTGGCAATACATAACTATTTACCTAGCAAGGCAATACTCAATGCCTTTTAATAGAACAGCTTCTCAATGTGTAGCAAGGACTTTACAAAAACATATAAACAGCAAACCAATTTATATTTCCAGATAGATAGAAACATCACTTTACTGAATAAGCTGGAGAAAGCTGAGTGTGTATCTTTTAATACAGTTCATCAGCAGTACATTAAGGAGTAGGCCGAAAGCCATATGGAAATAGAAAGAGGCTACCTGATTTCAGCAAGACCTTGATTGATCTGGTTATCCTTAAGGTGTGTAGGCTCACATGGGGGAAAGAAGCCATCATGCATATAGTATTCAGGAATACACAAAATCACAGTGCCAGCTACATTGTCCCCATGGGGCAGTCTCACTCATATGATTAAATGAGCCTGTCCCAAGGAAGGTAGGGCATGATCCCAGTAGCCTGTCTCTTTCATGCTCACTGATGCTCCTCAACCTCCTGGAGCTCTGCCACCAGGCAGAGTTGTTCTTCTACCTGGGCTCATCTTCCACAGGTGCGCTTGCTGTTTCTATCCTGTACTGGTGTAAGAGGTGGGCATACACCTCCGTATCTATGAAGGTCTAGCCACTTTCTTCCTAAAAATCCTTGTAAGACTCCATTATTTGTTGGTAAAGATAAGAAAGGGTTTCCTCATGACAGATCATGTCAGTTCTCATCACAAGAGAGACAAAATCACTGTCAGCTCTTTCATATCTGTGATTATCAGATCTATGCAGAGACTGTGGGACTGTTGCAGCTCAGAGTGAATGACGAGCCCCGCACCCTCTGCTTTCAATCCTCTTGTCTCTCTGGGGACTGTGCAGAGTTACCCACTCACCCTAGCACAACAGTTTTCTCAGGTAGGGTATAGAGGCATCCCAGAGGCAGAGCAGCAGTTAGGAAGAATATTCCAGCAGCGAGGTCTGTGTCTTTCTGTACAGATACGAACTGTTACAACACAACGCGTCTCATTTTGCATGCACAAAATGTTTTATGCCTGTACTTAAAATAGTAGCTTGAGTATTCAGACATCTGTTTTACATCTGTTGTGCATATGAATGCCAACGCTGGTCTTTAAAGGTAAGTTTTGCTACTGCGTTCACCATTTCAGAACTCCCTGTGCTGATGTGTTATCAGGGTGATACATCCAATGTCATCAGCACACCATGTTTCAAAGCAAATAATAATATGTTGCTAGTGTAAAGCTTAAGACCTGCTTTGTTAAAAGCCAGCTTTTATCTGAGAGAAAGGTTTTTCTCTCGAATATTGGAAACTATTCACACTGAAGACAATTGTGCCTCTGAAAGTCATCTGGCCAAATTAATACTGTCAGTTTCTAGGAAGCTGTATCAGGAAATTCTGGTTTATTTCATGTTTCTCCATGCTAAGCTTTAATAAAATTTGGTCCCATTTTATGTATTTATGTTTCTGCAGTGTTTATATCCTGACCCCTGAGGGCTAATCTGGTGCATAATGTATAAAGTGAAAATATTTTCATGTTACCCATTTTTATCCTCATTTGAAATTTAAAATAGCTGTTGAGTTGGTTAAATGATGGCTTATTAATATTTCTGTATTTACGAAATACAGTTTGGAACTTTCTATTTGAAAACCATCCTATTCTCCCAATGCAAGTGTTTGTAATATTTGTAATCACAGATTAATTCTTCCTAGAGCTTCCACAAAGAAGCCAGGGGAGGGTTAGGTTGGATGTTGGGAAGCTCTTCCTCACAGCAAGGGAGATAAAACCCTGGGATGGACTGGCCAGGGAGGTGGTGGAGTCCCCATCCCTGGAGGGGTTTAAGGCCAGACTGGATGCTGCCCTCAGTGGCAGGGTTTAGCTGCTGTGGTGGTGTTAGGTCGCAGGCTGGACTGGAGGAGCTCAGAAGGCTTTTTCAGCCTCAATGATTCTGTAATTCTGTGAATGCTAAAGTTGTAGAGAGCTTGCAAATCTTTAGTCCTTAAGCACCTGCTCCAGAGCCTGTGGGTGCACAGCAATACCACCTACCTTCCCTTGTCTTCTCATATTGGTATAGTTACAGGCACTAGGTTGCATATGCATGGCCTCCTGTGCAATCTCAGTAGCTGCTTTGTTACATCTTTTTTCTGCGACATAATGATCCTTTCCGCAAACACTCACAACATGATACTTATTTTCAAAGTTGCAAGGAACTGGTAGGCTAAAAGAGCCTTGTTTGCAGTTTCCTTACTGTCTCCATGCTGTCTCCTTACTGTTTCCTTACAGTCTCCTTACTGCTTTTTCTGTTTTAAACTATATAGTGGGGAAGAAATTGCACCTTGACACAATCACCATACTATAATAATATATTCCATTAATCATTGTTTACTGCTTATATTACCTTTAACTTTTTTTTTGTTTTATTTTTATAAGAGAGACAACAAAAATAAATGCCTCGGGGTTTTTTTATTGTGTTTTTTTAAAAAAAAATTGGGGTTTTTTGTTTGGTTGATGGTTGTTGTTGCTTGGTTGGGGTTTTGGGTTTTGTTTTTGTTTGTTTTTTTCCTGTGTTTTGTTTTGGTTTTTTTCAAGGGGAAAAATGTTATATGATGGGAAGAGGGATTTGGGGCTTGTGCAAGACTTGACAAGAACACTTAAGTACAGTTGACCTCGAGTGAGGAACAGTAAAAAGAATAAAAGTCAAGATTTTCTCTGCAGTAAGTGTTTATGTGCTTAACAGTATTTGGCTTCATAAGCTGTAACAAACTTCTTTTGGTAGGTCTTTCATCTCTATATACAACTAACTGCAGCCATCGCAGTTAATTTGATTAGTGGCACTCAGATGTAAACCCAATGAAGCAGCAGCTTAAGAGCACTTTTCCAAACAGTGACTGTATTGGGAATTCTAATCTTCGTCAGAGTTGCACAGCAGGGTAGCTACTTCTCTCGCATTTCTGAATGTTTTAAAACTATTTTGAACACTTACGTGCTTCAGAGAGTGGCATATAAAGGGTGAGAAAGATTATCACCTGACAAAGCTTTCTTGAATTAGGTCATTGCAGACTATTTCATTTAACAGTTGCTCATTTCCTATGTGCTAAAAATCAAGCTTTCCTTCTCCACTCTTGCATAAGGTAAAGCAGTATTTATTGGTATGTGAACACACAGGATTCATGACTGTGATGTCAGAAAAGGAAGGGTAATACTTTGTGCAAATACTCGCAGAAGGAAGGAAGGACAGGATCCGCATTTATCTTAGGATCGTGCCATGCTGCTCTTATAAATTGTCTTCCCAAGACTATGAGTACCCATTATAGTTAACATGGCTTTGTTTCCTTTTTCTCAAGCTGGATAGCATGGTATGCTTGCTTGCAAAATTGATGAAATGCCCACATCGTTTGGGTCCTGCAGATTTTTAAATGGAAAATATGAAATGCAAACTGTTGGGGCAGAATAGGAAGGGAGAGAAGCTTCAGGCTTTGACAGTTCACTAGGTGAGTCTTTTGGTATACAAAGACTGTAACAATTAGCTTCTATATTTGACATACAGGTGTCAAAGGCTAATGCAGTACCTGGGTGAGGATACTCTTCCTTCCTCTTTTCTGTTGGGGAGGTGCAGATATAACATTTATTTCAAAGGCTGTACCTCATAATTTCTTGATACAGTAAAACAGCAGAATTAGCTCTATTTTTAATATATGTACTTAGATATAATAACATTGTAAGGTTTTGGTAATCACTGGTTTGGTGTGGCTGCCAAAATGATCAATAGTGAAGTAGTTAAACCGAAGGTACTCATGAACTGTCACTTGGTTTTACAGTTAACACTTGGTGAGATAAATTCAAGCTGCTCGTATTAGTCGCTTTCAAAATGAAAAAAAAAGTGTGTTTAAATAGAAGTTTGACTTCTGTGAGTCATTAACTCTGAAAATTTTAGGAAAGTGAGAACTAAGCAGCAGTTTATGTGACCAGATAATCATGTTTTCCCTATAAGCTTTGAATTACAGATATTGTAGGGGCTCTTGGCCCACTCAGGTCTGATAAGCATTAAGATGTCTTCCAGGAACCACATGGATCTGAGCATGGATACGTGCTATGGCACTACAGATGGCACTGTAGCTGAGCAATAATTTGGATCTGCAAGTTTTCTGTTGGTTTTTTACAATGTGACTTTTCGCTGAATTCTCAGAACTGACTTTGAAATGTTATGTGCTTGATTGCAGACCTATCTGTGCTTCCAGCAATCTTATATAACGGCATCCATACTACTCTGCTTTCAATTTAGTATTAAGCAAGCCAGCTAATGCACTCAAAAATTATGGAAAACTTCCTTCTGAGACTATGAAGACCATATAGTTGTGTAAAATGGTTGTTTGGGCCTTCCTTTCACTAGTGCTATGTAGAGTGAGCCGTGGTTGGCAGGAAAAAAGCAGTGTAGTTCTTGCCAGCTGATTTTTTGCTATCAAAGATCATTTGGGTTGAGGTATTTTATCTCAATATATTCAGGGTACTTTAGGTGTATTCAGGGTCCAAATGAAATATGTTTTGGATATGTTCGCCTGTTTATTTTTGATAAATTCAACTTTTTCACATGCAACATGCCAGCAGCAGTTAAGTGACAGAATGTCACCGTAAAACCGAACAGTTTCTTAAAACCCCCCTATTCAGACAAAGTGTCAGATCAGCTGCACTTTATCATCTTTCGAGAAGCTCATCAAGCATCCCAACCCTCCCTGGGAAAAGATGAGAAAGCAAGAGTGTCTGGAAGGATGATAAATTGAAATCTGATAAACAAAGGGATGAGACATTGAGGACTGACCATGCATTTTGAGGAGTGCCCGGTTCTGTTGAAGCACATCTGTATTTACACTGGTTTATTGTATCGTAGTGAAACAAATTTAGTCTTAGAATCAATTTGCAGTCAACTAAAGACAGATCATTTTATTATAGTGGCCAATAATGGCCACTGTCTATATTTGGATTCTGTTATTCAGCTCAGTTTCAGGGGCCTGAACAAACGACGGGAAATAATATAAAATTGCATGGCTTGAAGGAGTCGTTAATAGGATACAGTGCCTCTTATCTCTAAGTAGTCTGTGTGGGCTTAATAGGGCCCAAATGTTGTGACAAACACTTATGCACACACTAGAGTACAGTGTCCTGATTTTTTTTTTTTAAAGGACTGCATACTCCAGTCCTGTTGACGTCAATGGAAGCGTGAATGTCTCAGCTTCTTAGAAGTGACTTAGTGAGCACTGAAAAAACTAATTTAGATCACTTTTTTTTTTTTAACTCTCAGCCCTACAGAGCTATCACACAAGTGTAGACAACAATACATATCTTGTGAATGTAAAATTCACAAGAATCTGCTTAGTACTAAAGGGATTCTCGCTTGTTTGAGCAATTAAATTTTTCCGAACTGTTTCCCACTATTGGCACAAATAGTTGGTGGCTCTTACTGGGAGAAGCAGCAAATAACCATTTCATGGTGTTTCTTGTGCCATTTATGTCATTTCTAGTTTGTGTATATTAGCAATACCACTAGATGAAGAAGTATTGAAATTGCTAAAAGGAAGTGTCAGAAACTCCCAAGAGATTTCAAGTTTTCTTGAAGTACTTGGTTGTGTGTTTGTAGAGTGCTTAGATTCTCTTGGAAATCATAGAATGCCTTGGGTTGGAAGGGACCTCTAAAGGTGACCTAGTCTAACCCTGCAGCAGTAAGTAGGGACGACTTAGAGAAATACCCCTTAATTCCCTTTATGTGTTTCCCTGATGTTTCCCTGTTGGCTTCTACTACCTCAGGAGCCCATGGCTCATCTCTGTGAGATTTTGACTGTGCTGTTGTGTCCCACCACTACTTTTTCTTGGTGCTCATCGTCTGCTGAGTACAGAAATGGGTATGGTAAGGAAGGAACAGACTATGACTTCTTATTTTTGTGGTCACTGACTACCTCAGAGGTGAGGTTAAGTGTTGGAAGTCTGTAAGACCTGACTTCCCTTTCTGTTCGTACCAGCAACCCTTGGAGTCTGTGTTAAGGCATGAAATACAGCATGGTCAATGTCTGCACTTCACTTACTAGAAAGAGAGAAGGCCGGGACTCATACTCTGAGTTCTTTCATGGGTACTGACTAGCCACCAAAAAATAAAGGTGAAAAAGAAATAAAATGTTTACCATGAGCAGTGTTAACAAGCTTAACTAAACACTTCTGGTACTGAGGAGAGATCCCATAAGACACCAGTTAATGGAATCATAGAATCCTAGGGGTTGGAAAGGACCTCTGGAGGTCACTGAGTCCAACGTCCTTTGCAAAGCATGATCACTTGAGGTAGGTCACACAGGAACATGCTCAGGTGTGTTTTGAAAGCCTCTGGAGCAGTAGACTCCACAACCTCTCTGGGCAGCCTGGGCCGGTGCTGTCACTCTCACATCAAAGAAGTTTTTCTTCACGTTGAGGTGGAACTACCTGTTTTCCAATTTGTGTTCATTGGCCTTTGTCCTATCACAGGACACTGCTGAAAAGAAACTGGCCCCTTCTACTTGACACCCACCCTTCAAATATTAGTAAACATTAGAAGATCCCATCTCAGTCTTCTCCAGACTAAACAGCCCCAGGTCTTTCAGCCTTTCCTTGTAAGGCAGATGTTCCAGACCCTTAATCGTCCTCATAGGCTTCTATTTGACTCTTTCTAGTATTTCCATGTCTCCTTTTTAGTGACTTCAAAAGCTCTTTTATTAGAATACTAAAAAATAGCTGTGTTGAAATACATCTGGCTCTACTTACATAATGTATCCATCTGTCATAATCATGTATTATTGTAAAATTCAGGTTCAGCAGGTTCAGCAAACTGCAAGTAGATTCGTGCTTGCAAATGAATTCTGTTTGTTTAAAAAGTTAGAAGTAGAGAGAAGGAACATATTGAAAATGAAGATCTCTCACAGAATTTTCCTAGAAGAGTTTGGAGTATTTCACGATTATGCTGTAAATGTTGCAGACCAAACTGATCCCCTTTGTCAAGCAGCCTAGAAAATGCATTTTTTCAGAATTTTCATACTTTAGAACTATGTCCTAGGATGGCACAGGCCATCCAGGCAGTACATCTAACAAAGGAATTTTTTTCTCATCACAGAAAACCTGAAGCTAATCCAGCAAGTATAAAAATGCACTTTTCCCTTTTCATTTATATAATGTAGGAAGCTATTATATGAAACAGACAAAAAATCTGATAACAATCTCTTGATCTCCATCTCACAAACCAACAATGGTATCTATTCATTACTTCACCCATTTTCTCTTTCTACCCTGTTTAATGGGAACTATTTTCTCATTGCAATGTAGTTCAATGAAAACTTTGTTAAAAGCGCCTGCTTCAACACTATGTCGCTTTATAATCAAGCAGAAAGTTCTGTACATATACATTTATATGTATGTACTATCCATAAATATATAGGAATAACACAAACACAGGTATAATATCTGCTCCCTAAGCTGCATTCACTGTTGACTTCCCATTTATGAATGATGAGAAGTCTGCATACGGCAGGGGCAAACATACAAGTTCTTCCACCCTGCAGAGGTGTTTTTGTAAAAGGTACAGACTCTCAAATTGCAGACAGAGTTTAGAAATTGCTGAAAGTTTGAAGAGCTTGTAAATATCCATTTCTTAAGTAGAAAATGTTACTTTTTATTTTCCCTTCTTTCTGAAGAATTTGTAATTCTTTGTGCCTTATACAAAATGTCTTGGTCTTATTTGGGATCTGTATTTCCTTAATTACTTCATTTGTCTGTATTTACATTTACGCATCGCTGTGGTGTCTGATTTGCAGGAAAAATGAAAGGTTGTGGAGTTGGTTTGTTTGTAAGCTATTTCCATACTCTTACTGGTTCAATTCTGGAATATGGAAATCTAAGTCTAATAAGGTTAAAGAACCTGTAGGGAGCCCTTCCAGAAAAGGAAGAGAGTTTGGTAGCAGGAGTTATGGAAGTGCAAATTATCACATACTGGCTCATAACATTTTTTCAATGAAAAAGGAAAGAGACTGGTGAAGGGACTGGAGGGGTAAGTCTTATGAGGAGAGGCTGAAAGAGCTGGGGGTGTTCAGCCTGGAAAAGAGAAGACTCAGGGGGGACCTTCTCACTCTCTGCAACTCCCTGAAGGGAAGGTGCAGTCAGGTTGAGGCCAGGCTCTTCTCCCAGGTGACTAGTGACAAGATGAGAGGGCCCGGCCTGAAGCTGCGCCAGGGGAGGGTTAGGTTGGATGTTGGCAAGCTGTTCCTCCCAGCAAGGGGGATAAAACCCTGGGATGGACTGGCCAGGGAGGTGGTGGAGTCCCCATCCCTGGAGGTGTTTAAGACAAGATTGGATATTGCCCTTAGTGGCAGGGTTTAGCTGCTGTGGTGGTGTGAGGTCACAGACTGGACTCGATGAGGTCAGAGGGCTTTTCCAGCCTCAATGATTCTGTGATTCTGTTAATTTGTTTTTTAAATCTCTGAATGGCCACCGCAGAGCACTCCTTAGAAGATAAACAGTGGTCAGGATACTCTATCCCTCTTCATGCAGCACCATGCTAGTATGTGACAGCACAGTAATCTACGGAAGTGGTGGTAAACTGGCTTTGTCTTCTGCAACCTCAACACTGAGCATGTCATCTACAGAACCCAGCACATAATACCTGGAGGCAAGTAGCATCAGCTGAATCTGATGATAATCTGAGGAGTGCCCTATTTAATTTAGCTGTTCAGTAGCAGTAGTTAGGGAAGAGTTAAACCCAAAAGACCCTCTAATGGAGTGCTGCATTGCTTTTTGTGAAAGCTGAAACAATATCCACATGCTGTAAAACATACTAAACAATTTGTTGTTATTTCTGCTCCATTTAAAGGAATGATACCATGATTGAGGGAGTGTATTAATCAAGCATACATCAATACTGGAATTTGGTTAGTAACAGGTTAGTGCTTGTTCGTAGCAGATGTTCTTTATTATAGTAGAGAGGTTTTGGGGAGGGGAAGCCACAGTTAACAAAGAACTATCCTATTGCAAGTCTTCTGTTCTTTTTTTTGTTGTTGTTTGTTTGTTTCTTCCGAGTGTGCTAGTCAATCTGTATTACAGTCATGCAGGGAGTACAACTTGACTAATCCAAGAGTATAAAGCAGTAGGTGGCATTTTAGTGAGGACCCTTCTCTTGGCTCTGAATGAAAGGCCTTTCTTTGTTGAAGAGTAGTTGTGCCACACTGAATAACTTTGAAGTGGCCTATCTGAAGGTGCATTGCACAGGACTCTGAGCTCTATGCTGTCATGTCTTCTCTTCTGTTTTACTAAACCCAAACCCAAATACTGTTTTATTTGCATGGTGCTGTTGCTAGTCTCACCATCTCTAGAAATGGTTTGGAAAAAGGATGTTTGAAACAAACTTTCATACACAGTGTGTATTTTCTGTAAATGTCAACAGGTAACTTCCTTGAGCAGAAGGAGGGCAGGAAAGCTACCGTCACTAATTAATTTCGTCTTTGATGATCCTTCACTCTTTGAAGTTATGCTTATTTTTATACCTGAGATTCCATGTTAATTTTTATTGTTAATTTCATGTAGCAGTGAACAGAGAAGGGTGGGGTTTTTTTACATAGAATAAGACTTAGCAGCCATTGTTACGTTTATTATCCATGACACTCATTTTATCTCTCATCTGTTATATGAGAGAAACGTGAAGATAATCATGTTTTTCTAGCATATCAGGATAAATTGGCTTACAATCAACAGAAATAGCTGGGGCTATTTTTAGTTTTCTGTGTTAGTGTAATTTACCAGCCAAAGACTGGAAACACTTTCATCTTCTCTCAGGTTTATAGCAGTAGCAAGTGCCAAAACTACAGAACTGCTAAAGCTTGCAAACCCATGGCTCAGTCTCAAGATATTTGTCTGTATGGCAGGGTTGTTTTTTCATATTTATTTTAATACAGCACTCCCACGTAGACTCAGAATTTTTTTGACTGCTGTCCAACTGGCCAAATTCCGCTATTCAGGCACACTGAGTAAAATCCTGATTGTTCTAAATGATACCAGTATCACTACTTGACAGACTTTCTATTCACCGTGAAAAACAGTACAGGGATTGGAACCTGATTTTCGGTGAGCAAAGATATTTGATTGAAAACAAATTATGTTTCTTTTGTTGTGCACTAGAAAAGGCAAATATTTAGAAGAAAGGGAAAAGACAAGACTTTGATGTCCTCTATAGAGTATAGTGTCAAATTGCAGTCAACAGACTGTTTAAAGCTTCAGAAGAGAAAGGATCTCATAGTACAAAACCTCCGTCACTGTCTTGTCCGAGCAGAGTGCCAGATAAGAATGGCGAAGTTAGGCAGTGAGAAATTGCCAAAGAATTATTTGAGTTGTGCTTTGAAATGAGACAAAGACCTAGAATTTTCAGGTGGAGGCTTTTTGTTTGTTCATTGTTTTTTGTTTGCTTTGTTTTTATTTGTTCGTTGTTTTGTTTTGTTTTGTTTTTTGGAGTCTTCTTTAGAGCAGAATGGGTTTTAATTCTGATGTGACTTCCACGGTGAACATACTCATTATAGCTCACTCAGTTTTAACTCTGAGAATGATGAGTTCCTTAGGGCAACACTTTGATGAAATTTCGAATGTAGTTTAAAAAGCCTGTAAGACAATTTTATGTTTTACTTTATAGGCTTCAGATTACATATCTGGTGAAAATGTTGTAATGAATATTAGGACAACCAATTTGGTTGCATACCTAGATACATTTAAACCAGAGAGCTCCAGGCTTGCCTTCATGACTTTATATATCTATTATGCATCAAAGGGACATGACAGTTGTTCTATGAACCAAGAAAACTCACAATTACAGAAAAAAATTAACATGCATGTACTCAGCAAAATCACAGTGCAACTCATTAGAAATTAATTAAGCATGTCACTGTGAAATTCTTATAAAGACAAAGCTTCCACTGGTCCAAATTCACTGCTAGCCTAGAATAGTCTAACTTCATGAAATATGGATTTATCTCAAGACTTAAATGCTGGGAAAGAGTTGGAGTTTCACAGGAGCAAGGATTATAGAATGAGGCACTAGACTCAAAACAGGACAGATTTCTTTTCCCGTATTAGGAGCTAATCTGCTGTGCTGTTTTCTTTCAATGTTGAAGAAGGAATAATCACTAGAAATTTTACTTTCCTCTCTGAGTCAGGCTAAAATGAATTCTCTTGAAAAATCACATTCTACTTGTTTGTACAGGAGAAAAAAGATTGTGGCCTACAAAGATAAAAGCTTTCTAAGAGAAACACGGGCATCTTGATATCACATTTGGGGAATTCTTATTAGCACTTTATTATATAGCTTTGGAGAGCAAAACCAGATTGCTTTGCCGTATCTGCCAAACTATCTGAGGAATTCTTGAGCAACATAGAATAAGTATCCTTAGGCCTTTGAAAAGGTTACAGGCACCATGACTGAGATTTGAGACTTCAGTTTCCTAGGACCTTGATTCTTAAAGCTCAAATTGTGATTACTTAAACTAAAAGCTTTCACTTCCTGTGCGAACACTTTTGATTTGTTAAAACAATGCTATGGAAGAGTTTACTGAAGAACAATCAAATGTTGTCTTCCCCTGCCCCTCTCCTCAAAGGATCCTTTGAATTATAGTTGTCCTAACTAATGTCAGCAAGCTTGGGCTTGTAGTTCCGATACGATCTAAGGCGAGGAAAACCTTTTAGTTAGATATCCAACCAAACAATCCAAATTCCCTTCCTCAGAGTCTAAAATACTCATTTTTATTGACATAAGCAATGTGAATCAAAGAGAAATACTAGCATTTTTTAACAATCCATTTATTCCATCTACAGCTTCTGACGAAATTGATATTATTCATTACAACTATCAATTCCCTTAGAGACAGTAATGTAGGCTTTAGACCAGGGACCATACTATGATCTGTATACCTTTCTTATGGATATATTTATTCTGCTGTCATGTGGTAAGAGGAGTCAGGCAGTGCTGAACTAGAAGTAAAATGGGTTTCTTTTCCTCCCTCACCGTGGATTTAATTTGGAAAAGGTGAGAGAGGAGAGGAGAATGTTGTTCTCATTTAATTTTAGAGAAACGCATTAGAATGATCTGTGTATGTAAGGTGGGTAAACCAACTGGCACGTCATCTAGGATGGCTGAAACAGTCTGGTGTCTGTTTTTGACTTGCCTGAAATGACTTGCCTGTTGCCTGATTGTTCTCTGGGGAGGAAAAGTGTCACGCTGATCTGTGTATGGCCTGGTTGCTGCTTGGTCATTTCACCCCAGTGTTCCCAGATCCCTAAACAGAAGATTTGTTTCAGCTTTTCTCTGCCCTGGGATTTATGTAAATATGAAGATTTTTAAATTATTTACTTTTGACAGTGCCAAAATACTCTGTCCCTTGAATTAAATGTAATTCTCAGCTGTTTTGTTCTTGCTGACCTCACGGGATCATGAGGTATAGGGGAGTCATGGCTCATGGCCCCAGGACGCTGCTGAGCCAGGCATGTGGAGTGTGCTGCCCCAAGAATCTCATCTCCCTGCCTAGGAGGCACTCAACCTGGGAAATTAACTCTGAAACCATCAATGTCCGGTTGTGAGGCATTGCTCCATGAATCCATGTGTGTTTCCCTGTGAGGAACTTGTGAGTTGTTAAAAGTTCACTAATGAGATTTTTCAGTTTAAATTACTTGAATGGCCTCTGTGCAGCTTTTCTACAGAAAAAAATTGGTGGTTACAATCCTAGTATTATTATCTGCTTTGACAATACTGCAGTAGAGAAATCCAAGAAGTTTTAATTTTCGCACTATGTTTCCAAATGAAATCTTGTCTTTGCTAAACACAAACAAGTCAGTGCATTTGTTTTCGTACTTTGAATTTAAGCCAAGCCAGTTTGGATTGCCTTGAGCTTAGTTTCGTATCAGTGAAATTGATACAGTATTTGTGAACTACATAACGGACAACAGAGACCAATTTTAAAGCAGTAAGGTTCTTTCTTCTTTTCTAAAAGGGGACTTCAGAGACCCAAAGAAATGCTGGAACTAGAGAAATGTGGCTGGTGTTTTAGTGAGTTTAAAAGTGTTTTACCCTTTCTGATGTGCATGACATTCCAAGTCCATTTTTTTTCCCTTGAGTCTCTAGACAATGTTGGCACGATAAGGAGAGTGATCACCAGACAGTGTGTGAATACAGTGGGAGTTCATACTCATAAAAACTATGGATGTATCACTAAAAGGCTGATAAATCACTTGAACATGGTTTCATCAGCTGTAACCTCGGAACACACTAAAGTGCTAATTGCCAAGACTTATTTAAAATTTCCAGATTTGTAGATTCAAAGGAAAATATACAATCATTTCAAGTCCATATCTGCTATGGGATGCAATTTAAGAATATCGTGCATGCATAAACCACTTCTGCAGTGGTTTCCACTGACTGAGGTAGAACAAAAGAGCAAAGGCTGGATTTACGTTAGCTTCCTCCTTTGTTAAAGGCAGGACCTTATCTCCAGGATGGGCTAACATCATTCCAGGTCAAGCTAACACCACCACCCCAATCAAATTCCATGTTCTACCGTTAGCAAGAATAAAAATGAAAGCTAGGCTTCAGCTTTGCAGTATCATGAAATGTATTTTCATGTTTATGTACACAACAACATCATTTATTTGTGATCGTTGAAGTATCTAGCCCTTGTGGTGTCCTGCCAATTCCTATTAAGTGGTAAGATTTCAGCATAGGTACTGTGGACTTTCAAAGTACTCAAGACAGTGTACAAAGAGATCTGCATTGTGCTCTACCTGTTGGTGGTACATAAACAGCACTAGAGTCTCACTAGAAATTGCAAGTCACCAAACAACCTTATCACATCAGTGCTTTGTCATCATCTTAATTTTTCTTATTCGGAACTAAATAAAAATTTGGTGATTGTTTTCCTGCATGTGAAAAGCTTTGAGGTCTAAATATGAAGTCTCTTTCATAGGTGTGATTAACTGTCATTGAGAATAGCTGATCTCTGGTTTTCAAAATCAGAAAAGGTGGATTTTTTTTAAATGTACATCAGGATTTTCTGAGAATACTTGTTTAGTTTTCTTATAAAAACCCAAAGCAGTCTTTGTTAAAAATACTGTTTCCTGATTGACTTCTATTGTTGTTTTGCTATCTGGGTGCCATCATAATCAAATACAAAAATGACAGGAAAATGCAATAATGACTAGCTAGATTACAGCTGTGAAAATCTACAGATTAATGTTACCATATGCAATGCATCAAAAGGAAACAGCCAATAAACCTTTACAAGTATTTGGAAGTGAAAAGGAAAGGCTGAAATTAATTACTATGGACAAATTCAAAACTCAGTCATGTACACCAGACTAAGCATAGGTGTAAGATGGCATGTGATAATGCATGTCGCTGAATGCCAAAAGGAGTTGCCCTTTTCCCCTTGGAAATTATGATAACCAGAAACTTTCAAATGCATAAAGTCATTACTTAACTTTATTAAAGAGCAGTGCTTTAGACAGAGACTGTCAAGGTATATATACGACATAGATGATGATGTAGTTTCTAAGGAAGTGTTTATAAACTATATTTCTCAAGACTTTGACTTGTATCTGATGCCTATTCCAAACTGAATGCAACCAAATGTTCAAGTTTCTTCTTGCAATCTGTCTCAGACTTTCACATTGTGCCACCCAAGAAGGATGCTTTGTATGGAAGGTTTTTCCTAAACTCCAAATGGATGTTTGGATGCTGAACTCAGGCTGCTCTGTATTGGAATCCAGCACTGCACTTTTAAAGTGTGTGGTTTGAAGTTTACCACCCTCATTTTGATCCTTCTTGCAATTACAGAAATGAATTTATTTTGTAATTAACTATTCTCATGACAGGCATTGTCATAAGATCAAGGCAGCATGATGAAAGCCAGATACTTGCTAAGAAGTGTTACTGTGTGCTCTGTAGTGGCAATCATTGGCAACTTTTCTTTCCTCTACCTGGAGTTTCAATTATAGGAAAAACATATAATTATAACCTGGCATGCTGTGACGAAGAAGCTGTCATACTAAAGAGGAAATTGTTGAAGGCTGGTTTCAGGAGGTGGAAAATTTTTTATTATCCAAATAAATATGAAACAAATACCATAATTCTGCCCAAGTACAGAGCAACTTCCTGGGAATTTTAAGGAAGGTTGTAGTAGTTACTTGCACTTCATTGTTACTCCCAGTGTGGGAACTCAATGTCCAAGGCAGAGAAAGGGAGTAAAACTGTGTGTGTGAGACAGTGTGAGAACGTGCTCTGCTTCTTTCCTCATTTTCCTTTAGGACCTCTGATGGGCCCTTACAAATTTTAGAGAATCATGTCATACAGAAATATGATGACAGTTAAAAAACTTACTCTACAAATAGATAGTGGCAGGTTGGAGCAATTTACACTTCCTTTTGCCCAGAAGCCTGCTATAGATAGACTATGTTGCAGATCACACTAAGCATTGCTCCCCAAAAACTTTCTGGAGGAATCTCAAGAGACAAGATTTACGTAATCCTCTTATCCTGTACTGCTTCTGGCAATGCCTCTTGGAGGTGTTTTTATTCAAACCTATTAATTTTATTGTAACCTACAAGCATGTATTTAAAGAACACCTTGTTTCTGCTAAGGATTCAAGGCAGCTGAGCATGTTGAACTGCTGTTCCGTGGGAGAATTAAATAGCCAAAGATTGCAGAAATGCTGGGCAGATTTTAATGGAGAGGCTTTACATTTTTTTGTTGGTATCTGTCCTAATGCAGAAAGAAATTATAATCAGAATACTTTTCAGAATTGGCATTGAGTTTCCTACTTGGAAAAGCACTTATCCAGCAAAGCAAATGATTTCTTTACTGCTTCAACCTGTAGACCCTTTTGAAATGTAAATTATGAAAATGGTGGTCTTGGCACTTCGAGGAGCTCTAATGATAAGTTTGTTATGATGTACCTCCCCATGTCTTACACCTAAAGTCATACTATGGGGCTGCCTTACGTAGTTCAGATGCGTAAAACAAGGAGATACCACGT